>CM057820.1:112861778-113029278 GCA_030067965.1 Latrodectus elegans
ACATCTTTATATGACACAATTTGGATTTTTTGAAATTCACTTAAGAGTTTCCCTTTAAGCCTTTTAACTGTACAAAAGTTAAAGATGTTTTTCAACAAAATATATCTTTTGTAAGAAAGACAGTTTAAAAGAACAATGTTTTCAACATATTAAATTTCTACAGACTCCAAAATGAGAATATTTTTGCAGTTGCCTTTCTAATTTTTCACAAAACAAAAATTCTTAAGTACTATTTTATAATATTTTAAAGGTAGATAAAACTTATTCATTGGAAATAAAAAAAAACATTAGATCAATAAAATAAAAAATTAATATCAATTGCGCTAAAATATAAAGCATAATTTATAAAATATGAGTGTCTTTCTACTTTTTTTCAGCAGTGTATATATTTATGTGTATGTTCTTTGATATATTACTATTTTTATATTGTAAAAAAAATTAAAATGTAATTCATTAGAATTATATCCTTTGAAACATGCACAGTTGAACTGAAAAATCTTGTATTATCAAAAATGCAATAAAAAAGGTAAAATTTCTGAGATATTATACCATATTTCTTAAATTGCGATACCAAAGATCAAAAAAGTACAACAGGAATAAAAAAATAATTTTAATTCATTAAGTAAAACGTTTTCTACATTTCTTCACGCTGTAATCTTGCTTTATACGATAAATTTAATTAAAATAATGTTTTCTATAAATATATATATTTCATTGAATAGTAATAAATTTGAAAAGAAAATAAATGATATAATAATTATTATGATAGATATAAAATTAAAAATGATATGATAAAAGATACATGACTAAAATTTAAACAAACGTCAATGAAATATTGTCAGAAATATTCATTTAAATACTGAGTAATATCAAACTGAGTCCCAGAATACAAATAAATGTAATATCGAAATGTAAAAATCAAAAGCTGATCAAGGCTAAGCTACAGACAACTGCTAACAATGAGATAAACAGTGTACGGCATGTCATTTACAACCAACACTCGTTTAACAAATCATTATTTCACGTTCACTACAATACCAAGCGTTAAAGGAAAACAAAAGGACAGGAAAAAACCAAAAATACATCAACACTCAATATGCAACCTCTTTTGAAAGGACACCCTATAAAAATCTATCCTGCCTCTTTAGACAAACAATAAAGCAGACACCCGCTTTTCTGTTCGCATATTTTCTTTCACCTGTTTGCAGGATTTGTTTTTCTTTTCACTAGGTACTCTGCGTAATGACACCTTGGCGAAAAAGTAATCGCGGAGTTTTTCCATCTGTAAGCGTATCGATTCTTTTTTCTATTTCAGTTCCACAATTGCCACGATTTATATTTCAACTTCCTTGATGACACGGTGCGGAAAATGCAGCCAAAGACGGAATTAGGTGGGAACAGAGTTCCTGTTTCTAAGAAAGTGGAATTGTTGTCGCCAGGACACGCAACCACTGTACATTCAGTTTTTAACTATACAAGAAACGACGCATTCGATGATTAGACGTTTCTATACAAGACGATGTTTTTCTCCAAACAAACAATAACTCCGTCATTCCGATCAAATAGCAATTCCTAGTGACGCAACTTGAAATGGTTGCCATGTTATCATTTGAAAAGAAGTAGGGTTTCCGTCAAATAACGGAAATTTTGTTGCTCGCTTGTATAATAAAATTTGATGAAATTAACAAGGAATCGTTATGTGATAAAAAAGAATATTTTACACTTGTAGAAATAGGCAATTAAAAGACAAATGTAATTTTTAAACTTTTCTGTACAAATAACAAAATTTATTTAATATGGGATATAATAAAAATGAAATAAATATACAAAGTTTAACCTTCTTACATCATATCTATAAAGTAATCAGGTTATGTTTAAAATGGAGAAAACTTACAATTTTGTAAATAAATTAATATCACACATTTTTAAAACCTACAAGAAAATAGTGAGTGAAATTTTCTTTAATTCCTCAAAATACTATTTTTGGGTAACACATTGTGTATAGACATATGAACTGCAACTGTTATATTAAATTATCTTATAAATGCTGCAATAGACATTTTAATGTCGCATGCCTATCCGGAGATATTTTCATAGATAATGGGGATTTTTTATGTGTCATTATGGATAAAACCGGAAAATTTTCCCAGCAACCACCTTTTCATGTTGAAGCTTAAAGCCTAAAACCCATCTCTCGTTGTTCAACAATGACTGGAAACAAATCCGAGAACTTTCGTTCTTAAAATTCCAGCCCTATCATAAGACTACTGGCAATCTTCAATGTACTGTTTCGAACTTAGGAACACATAATTCGCAAAGTATGCATTGCATTTGATTTAAAAACAAGTAATTTTAAATTTTAAATTTTTATTGTTATCTTAAATTTAAAAAAAAAAAGAAAATATCAGCCAGTGATAAATAGCAAAAACTTCATATGTGGTTCTTTACTGTAAGTTAATTCTAGAAAAATAAATATTATGTAAAATTTACTGTATGATTCTTCATATAACTATACGAAAAATCTAGAATAAAATATTTCCGTTTCCTCAATTTAACCTATTCTTCATCCAAAAAAGTTTCAACTTGAGATAATATTGATTAATTAATTGATTTTCAGGAACAAATATTCAAATTTTCTTCCTATACCAATTTAATCATAATGGAGACAATGAATATCTAACGACACATATTTTCAAAGCATGATGGAAAGTGGTTGATCATATATCGAGTCACATTTACTTTTTAGAAAAAAAGTCTAATACTTTTCATAAATATTTAAACCATTAAAATTTAAAAAATCTGAGTTTTAATTTTGTGAATGGCAACATTTTTCAAAAGATATCATCGCGCAACTGAAATAAAAATTTACAAGACATTTTTCCTGTTTTTATCAGAGAATTTTCATTTCTAGTAATATTTCCATGTTCCATTTGCCCTCTATCACCCTCAGAGGAAAAGATTTTACATTCAAAATGAAACTATGAATGGTAAATGAAGTGTCAGGTTTTTTGGAAGGAATTGCGTTAGCAAAAAATATGAGAAGATATTTCGAAATAGACATTTTTCTACAAATTCAAAATGGCACAGTAAGAGTTTTATTCAAGAACATACCGATTCTGCTTCATTCTAATGTATATATCTTTGAAATATTTTCTAATGATTAATACCTTGGAGATGATTAAGGTATTAATATTTTCAAAATAGGAAATAATTAATTAAACAGTGAAAATTTATTTTGTATTTTTAAAATTGCAAATAATTAATTATGTTAATGTGCCCTTAAGAGAAATTCATGACTGTTCATAATTCATGAAAGTATTTCAAAAACAACTGATCTGAAAATTTTGCACGTTTCTCGATTGAAATGTTTTGAATTAATCATAAGCAAAATTTCAAGCTTGTTGGAAAACTGAATTAAAGATTAAATGTTTGATAATTGTATAATGAATACGATTCTTATATCATATTATACGCTATCTATTACAGAATGAGCGAAAGGCGAGATGAAAATTTGAATTTCCACAACAGTTAAAAATTTGGAAATTATTTTTTTCTCAAAATTTAAAAAATGTGATGATTTATAATTAAATCCAAACTAATATTTCCTTCAAAATTGTCTTATAACCGATCATTAGTTTAGTATCAGGCTTGATAAAACTGACATGTTTGATATTATTATTAGCAGTATTTTAAAATATATTTGTTTACATTTCACTTCGTTCTTAATTAAGTATGTAATCAAAAAGATATAAATTTTTAGTTCCATTTAGAGTTCTTATAATCTGTTTCGAAATGTAAAATTTATGACATTTGTAAGGTAAATTGAATGAAAATTTAAGCACCCTATTATAAATTGCGCATATTTATATTATACTGCACTACAAAGTAAAAGTAATCATGTGTAATTAATTGTAAATTACGTATTTTTACCAAAAAATCACCTTGTAATCAGTTTTTAGATGCGTAAGTTGTGACACATATGTCCAAAGAGCCATCCCTTAAAAATATTTCGGGATAATTATGTATTACAATCTTTATGTCATAATGTACCTAATTGAAATTATTATTTCCTAAAATCCAAGCTCCTTGCTTTAACCTATTAGTCATTTTGTAGGCTTAAAATCCTTGACACATTCCAAAACTGGTTAGTATAAAAATTTATTGAATTTAATTATGTTATATGTACTTACATTGCAATATATTCTTAATTTAATGAATAATGACTTAATTAAACAATATTTTCTACATTTTTTCCTCAGATTTTTCTCTCAATCAGTAATGTATTATCTATGGCAAGCAAGATTAGGAAGATATACATGAAAAGTTTAAAGATTCAATCAAAAATTATTGGTTATATCATATTTCTATCGAATTATTATGAGTTTACTTACAAATCAATGATAGTGTTTACTGATCAATGATAATGAGAGAATTACAGGAATAGGTAGGGAAGAGGACTTGTAAGAAAGTTTCTTTGGAATATGGTAAAGGTATTACATTTTTTTCACATTTTCATCATATTCCTTCTTAATTTTATTTAAAATCTAATTTTATTGGAGAATAAAGAATGACTTCAGAAGAAAACTCTATTGAAAACTCAGATATATTTTTATTTTGGAAGGATAGTTAAAAAAAATGTTGGGAATATAAAGCTTTAAGATGTTTTAACACAAACACCGCTTTTTTTTTTTAAAAAAAAAAAGAAATATGAATTTCCACTTGGGTATTAATTACGATTTTGGGAATGAAATGTTTTTATGACATATCAGTAATGTATAAAAGAAATATATTAAAATAATAAGTGAATATTTACTATTTATAAACATCAAATGGTTTTCCATTAAAAATAATTCTAACTTCTTAAATGTAATAAATCATTAAAAAAAGGTTTTTCTGATATTGTTGAATTTTTTTCTTAAAGATCAATAATAACTAAAGTTTGAAAGTACTATTTTAGAAAAATAACATATATATATATATTGTAATGATTTCGACGACTTGAGATGGTGCTGCGAAGACAGCAACACGAGATTTTATTTCATTTATTTATTTTTTTTTAAGAAATAGAAAAGTGGGCTGTTCGGCGGAATTCGAAAGTGATTTAGAACAGTCATGTTGAGAATGTAATGGCGATGCTCCTATTGAAAAAATGTTCCTGTAAATGAATGTTATGTTATGTGCAATCATAGATGATAAATAAAAAATTGATTGTTAATATGTTGTATGATAAATTCACGGTGTAAATTAAATTCAGCGTCAGAACAGACTTAAAGATTGGTGGTAGCTTTTCGGATTACGAAAAATCCAGTGATTTGTGAATTCTAACAGGAATCTTGTAGGATTACCAATAAAACAGATGAAAATTAGGGGTAAGTACCTTTTCTATCGGTAGTGCCTTGGTATTTTAATTTAATCTCAGCTTTTGTATTAAAATTTGGGAAAATAAAATACAGAAATATATTCGTAATTCATATTTTGTATTAAATTTTGGGTTAGGAATACTATTTTTATGGCACTCACATTTCCCTACTTAAAAAATAAGAATATTGAGTATTTCTGTAAACGTATTTAATTATTTTGTTATAATTGATTGTTGGTTCATTCAAATAATCTTTATGAAATTGAAATTGTGTTGAATAATTATTGATGTTTTGAAGAAAATAATGATAAGATATATGTGTATATATATGTAATATATATATATGTGTTTCTCTTTCTGAAATTTTTTTATAAAATATTGTGAATATTTTATGCTCGGATCAGACTTGATTAAAAAAAAAAATTAGATAAATATCAAGATTTAGTAGTATATTTAAATAAATTAATTATTGTTTATTAATATTCTATGACACAACATAAGTGCATAATTAGTTTTGTTTCTGTAGAACTTTTGATTAGAATTTAGAACAAAGTTTTGTTATGATTTAAATGAGAAACTTATTGTACATGTGATTGGAAATATGAATATTTTATTTAAGTTATGAATGATTGATAGCATTTCTTTCTTGCAGTCAGTGTGTACTTTGTTTTTGATTTAGGAATAGAATGTACTGTTATTGTGTTTATTAAAGTTTTTGTTTCGATTCAGACAAAAAAAAATTGAGTTCGTGTTTCGATTTATTTTTATTTGTGACATTGAAAGTATAAAAAAAAGGTTTTCATGTATTGAGTTTCATAATAAGAATTTATTATTGTGGTGATATAATAAATTGAATTTAAATATAGTTTTTAATTAACCAGCGATAGTAAATCAAGTGTGTTAAGGTAAAAAAAGAATATTTTAAAAGTAACTTTTATTGCTTTGTGACAAGTTTTTGTTTTCGATATTGATAAAAATTGTGACATATTATTTAATTAAACTATCTTGATAATATTATATTAATTCTTAAGAATAATCTGATACTAGATTATATTTTGGTAAATAATAATTAGAATAAAATTTTTATTTGAAAATTCGACAAATTTTTATATAAGGTATGGTTTATTATTAATATCGATATCTAAAATTCTGCATTGTTTTTCTAAATAATTAGTTAGCTAGTCCTATATATTAGTAAGCTCTATTCTTTTTTAATACTTTAGTAAAGCGTTCTGATTTTGTTGACCTAATTCTAAAAATGGCCTATTTAGCTAAAGAGAGGAAAACTGAATTGTTGTATATATGTGAAGAGTTACGATTGGTAGCAAATGCCTCATATAAAATTCCGGAAATTAAAACTTTAATTTTAAGTAGTGATATTTACAGTGAGGAAGAATGTAAAACTTATCTTGGTTACAGTTATTGACGATAGAAAACGAATAGAAGAAGAACGACAACACGAATTAGAAATGAAAAGGTTAGAACTGTCACAAAGATAATCTAGTCAGGAAACTGAATCGGAGGACAGAGAAGAGCTTAGTCCTAAAATTCCGCTAACACACGTTATCCCAAAGTATGATGAAAACCTTGACAAAATGTGTCTATATTTAATGAATTTCGATAGACGAGCTGAAATGGCTCAGGTGCCGCAGAAAGATTGGGTTGCATATCTGTTAGCAGTTTTACCAATTGAATTATCTAATATGTTAGCTAGAGAACAGACTAGTGATGTTAGCAATTAGGATTTTGTCAAACTTCTGATCTTGAAAAGATATAAGTTGAATAGTGAAAAATTGAAGCAATGTTTCTACCGTCATCACAAGTCTTCGGACATATCTTGGAGAAACTATGCCCAAGAACTCCTTAGTTATTTTACAGAATAGTTTTCTGAATTAAAAATTGAGACTTTTCAGCAACTCAAAGATCTGATGGTAATGGAGGAGTTAAAGTTTCAAGTGCCTGCAGAAGTGACAGATCATTTCCTCGAAGATTGGCTAAAATTCACAAGTTGCTATGAATTGGCAAACAAGTTGGACGATTATGAAAGTATAAGAGAATGTTTTAAGAAGAAAGAAGTACCCAGAAAATTTTTCCCAACTTTCGAAACCAAAATTGAAATCACAAGCCTAAAGAAAATATGAAAGATTTCAAACCTATATTCCAAATAAAATCTGAAACATCTCAAGATAAACAGAAAGAAAAAGATTTTGATAAAAGAAAAACTCTGCGTTGCTATAAATGTGGCTCAAGCAATCATCTTCGCCCACAGTGCGATAAACTAAAGAAATCTACAGAATCTATTTCACATGTTGTGGCTGATAAAAATATTGATGAATTGATGGCTCGATATACCAGTGTAGGTAAAGTAAACGGAGTAGAAATGAAGATTTTGCGAAATACTGGTGCTACTTTGGATCTGATCTGCAACAAATACGTGAAACCACACATGTATACGAATGAAAAGGTCTGGTTGAGGACGCAATTGGAAGAGACTTTGACTTGCTTACCTCTTATAGAAGTTGAACTTGAATGTGAAATGGGACTCATAATGACTAAAGCTGCTATTATCAGAGATTCTTTAGATCAAGCTAGATACTTGCTGGGAAATAAAACATATGTGTTATTTGAAGATAGCAAAACCAAAAGATATTCAAGTGTACATGATAAATGTTGTACAAACAAGAGCCCAAAAGAAAATTTCTGAGCAGAAAGAAAAGGAAAAACACCAATCCAGCGATCGAAAGGAAGAATATTTAAACAAAAGTATGTCTGAAGATAACGACGAATAAACCATACCTTTGGGTAAAAATTTAACAGGGAAAGATCTCATCTAAGAGCAACAAAACAGTGAAGAATTAAAACCACTTATTGCAGAAGCATAAAAGCCTACTTTAAAATCGAACAAGTATTTTTTGGAAAATAATATGTTTTTCTATAAGAAAAAAAGATAAAAATGGAACAGAAAGAAAATGACTGGCTGTTCCAGAAATATTTCGTGAGCAACTAATTACGTTTTGTCACGTAGATATCGCTGCCCATTTAGGCGTAAGTAAAACTAAAGATGTTCTTTTTAAGACTTTCTATTGGCCAAATTGTCATAATGACGTCGAAAATTTCGTCTGATTTTGTGACCACTGCCAACGAATTGGAAAGCCTCGAGACAAGAAAAAGGCACCACTAAAAATCGTTCCTGTTATTTCTGAAATATTTACTAAGTTGAACGTTGATCAGCAGTTTAGGGAACAAGTATATAATAACTGTGATATGCCTGTCCTCAAAATATCCAGATGCTGTTCCCACTCCCAATTTATGTTCTACTACTATTGTGGAGGCACTAATACAGACTTTTAGTCGTGTTGGTTTTCCTAGAGAATTACAAACTGACCAAAAGACGTCTTTTGTGAGTGTATTTACGTCAGAATTTTTGGACAAGTTTGGAGTACGAGTTGTGAGAAGTTCTGTACGACATTCTCAAATCAATCCGGTGAAAAGGATACATCGAGCTTTGAATCAAATACTCCGAGTGCTTTGTCTAGAATCTGGAGAAGATTGGGAGAAAGTTTTACCACATGCACTGTTTGCGTTGAGAACAGTGATGGACGATAGTACGGGCTACAGTCAATCTGAACTTGTTCATAGCCGGAACTTGAGGACTCCAATGATGATATTATAGGAGAACTTAACAGAGCAAATTGAAGAAGAAAAACCAATATGTTTTTGAACTTTATAATCGTATGAAGCATTGTCAGGACCTTTCTGTAGAAAATATTCAAACAGCAAAAGAAAAACAGAAATTACGGTATGATAGAGATGCTGAAAAGTGACAATTTAAAAATGACAATCTTGTTCATGTTGTAGCGCAATCAAAGCCAAATAAACTGTCCGTGAATTGGGTTGGTCCAGGGGAAATCGTTAACCAACTTTCTGATACAAATTATGTTGTTTATTTTCCGAACAGTTAATAAAGCCAAGTTTACCATGTGATTATGTAAAGCCGTATTTTCAGAGAGAAGAAAATGTTAATTTGATATCTTTGGAGGAAAACAATAACAAAGAGGACGATAAAATTCCTATGCTGGAATTAGAATCCCCAGATTCTGATTTAAAGGAAGTGTGGAAGATAATACAATCAAATACACTATTATCTGAAATTCAAATTGATGAAATTTTTGAACTGATTACAAAATACTCTAACATTTTTTCAAATGAGCCTGGTTGTACCGATCTGACTGAACATGGCATTGAACTAGATTCTGACAGACCTGTCTGCGCTAAATCTTATTGACTTTCACAGAGACAGTCTGAAATTTTGAAAGCCGAAATAGAAAAATTGCGGCAGCTAAAAGTAATAGAGCCAGGAGAATCTGATTTTAAATCTCCTCTTACTTGGTAGAAGGTCCTGGAAAGAAAGCAAGACCTTGCATCGATTATCGATGATTAAACAAACTGACCAAAACAAAGTTTTTCCAACTGCGTTATATACAAGAGTTGATAGAAAAAGTATCTGTTGCGAAATACATAACAGTTCTGGATTTAACCAGAGGTTACTCTGGTTAAATCCAGAACTGCATCGATTATCGAAAAATTTCAAAATTGTAATGTAAATATTAAATAACTATTATTGTTCCCTATATTTTTGTAGAAGCTTAAAAGCTGAATTTTTATTTAATTTATTCAACAACTTAAATTTAATTATTTAAATTTTTGACATCAGAGTAAACTAATTTCTGTGTTGCTTATAAAATTAAAACCATTTATATATATATATATATATATATATATATATATATATATATATTGTATATATATATATATATATATATATATATATATATATATATATATATATATATATATATATATATATATATATATATATATATATATATATATATTATATATATATATATATATATATATATATATATATATATATATATATATATATATATATATATATATAATAAACTATTTAATAAAAGCTAGATTTAAGGTAAAAGGTAAATGGGTTACTGATATTTTAAATATAATTTAATACGTTAATCACCATTACATTCTCAACATCAAAAACAACAAAAATCTTCTTATTTTTTAAAATTTATATTAAATTTATATTAATCGCATAATGAAATTGTAATCAGAAAAATTAAAATAAAATACTCCTGAAAAGCAAGTTTATGTGAATTTTATTTTTAAGTTTTTAAAATTTCTTAATATCATATCAAATAGATTTATTTTTTGATATGTGTATTTTTAGAATAACATTGATCAAAACTTTAAAAAGTTCTTGTATTATTATCTTATTATTTGTTAATAATGCAACAAAATTGAAAATAGGTTGAATTCTTCCTTTCCTAATTTTTAAGGTCTATCATTACAAATGCTAAAATATGATATAAAATTTTTCAATGATTTTAAATATATTTTTTCCTGTTTTGCTTTTTTTAATATTTTTTATGATTATGAAAAAAAAGATAGAAAATGCAACCGTATATATATTTATATATTTACATAGAAACTTAATAATATATAATTATGCATGGTATTTTAATCAAAAAAGTATATATTTGGAATGTACTGGGGGAAAAAGTAGAACGCCTCTAGGTATTTTGCAAGTAAAAGAAGAATTTTGAATTTTTTAAAAAGATAATTTTACTGCAGAATTTTTAAAATATCTCTATCATGAAATATAAGAAACCTCTTGCTTATTGCAATTAAAAATTAGTTTCAACAACATCATTCAGTGAAAAAAGTTGAAGAGCAGTTTCTAAATATTAAATAGAAAAGTCTTGTTACTAAGGGATTTTTCTGCTATTTGCTTTAATTACTTTAAAGACTCTACATGTTATTGAATCGTGTAAGTCTTGAACTTTGCTTTGAGAAAAATTGTTTGACACACTATTCAAAGCTTCTCGACTTACGATCAAAGATTCATATTACTTGCCTCTGACGTAAACACGCTGAAGAGTAACTGAATATATATTTTTGACAATAATGAGGTCTGAAATTTAATCAGGCTATAACAAATCCCGAATATTATTTGTTAAAAAACTAATTTTCAACGTAACTTAGTCGTGTGAATTGATGGTCCATATTGATGAAATATCCAACTTTTCCACTTAGCTCAGCACCATAGAGAAAAAGAATTGAATTTAAACTTTGAATGTAATCTGAATGTTTCTGTTTCCATCCAGAAACACTAGATTAGTCTTTCTGCCATATCCAACAACTATCCAAACCATTAAACTGTCTCTCTTTGGCCCACAGTAGCTGGTGCTCAATATGCCTTTCGCTCCATTTAAGATGGTGCTTTCTTTTCTTGAATATAAATGTATCCAATCTTTTTGTGCAGTTGGAAAGTGTTCTTCTGGTTACATGTGTGATTCCAGATGAATCATGTGCTTTTCCAATGCTTCTACATGTTTATTAAGTTCTTTAAGGATTTTTCTTTGATCACGTAGTGTTAATTTCTCATGCCTGCCAGTCTTTGCTTTCCTCTATCTCTTTGAATTTTTCAAGAAATTAGAAACAGTGTTTGGACTCATAAATAGGTACCTTGCAATTTCTCTTATACCATTGCCCACATCTTTATATGACACAATTTGGATTTTTTGAAATTCACTTAAGAGTTTCCCTTTAAGCCTTTTAACTGTACAAAAGTTAAAGATGTTTTTCAACAAAATATATCTTTTGTAAGAAAGACAGTTTAAAAGAACAATGTTTTCAACATATTAAATTTCTACAGACTCCAAAATGAGAATATTTTTGCAGTTGCCTTTCTAATTTTTCACAAAACAAAAATTCTTAAGTACTATTTTATAATATTTTAAAGGTAGATAAAACTTATTCATTGGAAATAAAAAAAAACATTAGATCAATAAAATAAAAAATTAATATCAATTGCGCTAAAATATAAAGCATAATTTATAAAATATGAGTGTCTTTTTACTTTTTTTCAGCAGTGTATATATTTATGTGTATGTTCTTTGATATATTACTATTTTTATATTGTAAAAAAAAAATTAAAATGTAATTCATTAGAATTATATCCTTTGAAACATGCACAGTTGAACTGAAAAATCTTGTATTATCAAAAATGCAATAAAAAAGGTAAAATTTCTGAGATATTATACCATATTTCTTAAATTGCGATACCAAAGATCAAAAAAGTACAACAGGAATAAAAAAATAATTTTAATTCATTAAGTAAAACGTTTTCTACATTTCTTCACGCTGTAATCTTGCTTTATACGATAAATTTAATTAAAATAATGTTTTCTATAAATATATATATTTCATTGAATAGTAATAAATTTGAAAAGAAAATAAATGATATAATAATTATTATGATAGATATAAAATTAAAAATGATATGATAAAAGATACATGACTAAAATTTAAACAAACATCAATGAAATATTATCAGAAATATTCATTTAAATACTGAGTAATATCAAACTGAGTCCCAGAATACAAATAAATGTAATATCGAAATGTAAAAATCAAAAGCTGATCAAGGCTAAGCTACAGACAACTGCTAACAATGAGATGAACAGTGTACGGCATGTCATTTACAACCAACACTCGTTTAACAAATCATTATTTCACGTTCACTACAATACCAAGCGTTAAAGGAAAACAAAAGGACAGGAAAAAACCAAAAATACATCAACACTCAATATGCAACCTCTTTTGAAAGGACACCCTATAAAAATCTATCCTGCCTCTTTAGACAAACAATAAAGCAGACACCCGCTTTTCTGTTCGCATATTTTCTTTCACCTGTTTGCAGGATTTGTTTTTCTTTTCACTAGGTACTCTGCGTAATGACACCTTGGCGAAAAAGTAATCGCGGAGTTTTTCCATCTGTAAGCGTATCGATTCTTTTTTCTATTTCAGTTCCACAATTGCCACGATTTATATTTCAACTTCCTTGATGACACGGTGCGGAAAATGCAGCCAAAGACGGAATGAGGTGGGAACAGAGTTCCTGTTTCTAAGAAAGTGGAATTGTTGTCGCCAGGACACGCAACCACTGTACATTCAGTTTTTAACTATACAAGAAACGACGCATTCGATGATTAGACGTTTCTATATAAGACGATGTTTTTCTCCAAACAAACAATAACTCCGTCATTCCGATCAAATAGCAATTCCTAGTGACGCAACTTGAAATGGTTGCCATGTTATCATTTGAAAAAAAGTAGGGTTTCCGTCAAATAACGGAAATTTTGTTGCTCGCTTGTATAATAAAATTTGATGAAATTAACAAGGAATCGTTATGTGATAAAAAAGAATATTTTACACTTGTAGAAATAGGCAATTAAAAGACAAATGTAATTTTTAAACTTTTCTGTACAAATAACAAAATTTATTTAATATGGGATATAATAAAAATGAAATAAATATACAAAGTTTAACCTTCTTACATCATATCTATAAAGTAATCAGGTTATGTTTAAAATGGAGAAAACTTACAATTTTGTAAATAAATTAATATCACACATTTTTAAAACCTACAAGAAAATAGTGAGTGAAATTTTCTTTAATTCCTCAAAATACTATTTTTGGATAACACATTGTGTATAGACATATGAACTGCAACTGTTATATTAAATTATCTTATAAATGCTGCAATAGACATTTTAATGTCGCATGCCTATCCGGAGATATTTTCATAGATAATGGGGATTTTTTATGTGTCATTATGGATAAAACCGGAAAATTTTCCCAGCAACCACCTTTTCATGTTGAAGCTTAAAGCCTAAAACCCATCTCTCGTTGTTCAACAATGACTGGAAACAAACCCGAGAACTTTCGTTCTTAAAATTCCAGCCCTATCATAAGGCTACTGGCAATCTTCAATGTACTGTTTCGAACTTAGGAACACCTAATTCGCAAAGTATGCATTGCATTTGATTTAAAAACAAGTAATTTTAAATTTTTAATTTTTATTGTTATCTTAAATTTAAAAAAAAAGAAAATATCAGCCAGTGATAAGTAGCAAAAACTTCATATGTGGTTCTTTACTGTAAGTTAATTCTAGAAAAATAAATATTATGTAAAATTTACTGTATGATTCTTCATATAACTATACGAAAAATCTAGAATAAAATATTTCCGTTTCCTCAATTTAACCTATTCTTCATCCAAAAAAGTTTCAACTTGAGATAATATTGATTAATTAATTGATTTTCAGGAACAAATATTCAAATTTTCTTCCTATACCAATTTAATCATAATGGAGACAATGAATATCTAACGACACATATTTTCAAAGCATGATGGAAAGTGGTTGATCATATATCGAGTCACATTTACTTTTTAGAAAAAAAGTCTAATACTTTTCATAAATATTTAAACCATTAAAATTTAAAAAATCTGAGTTTTAATTTTGTGAATGGCAACATTTTTCAAAAGATATCATCGCGCAACTGAAATAAAAATTTACAAGATATTTTTCCTGTTTTTATCAGAGAATTTTCATTTCTAGTAATATTTCCATGTTCCATTTGCCCTCTATCACCCTCAGAGGAAAAGATTTTACATTCAAAATGAAACAATGAATGGTAAATGAAGTGTCAGGTTTTTTGAAGGAATTGCGTTAGCAAAAAATATGAGAAGATATTTCGAAATAGACATTTTTCTACAAATTCAAAATGGCACAGTAAGAGTTTTATTCAAGAACATACCGATTCTGCTTCATTCTAATGTATATATCTTTGAAATATTTTCTAATGATTAATACCTTGGAGATGATTAAGGTATTAATATTTTCAAAATAGGAAATAATTAATTAAACAGTGAAAATTTATTTTGTATTTTTAAAATTGCAAATAATTAATTATGTTAATGTGCCCTTAAGAGAAATTCATGACTGTTCATAATTCATGAAAGTATTTCAAAAACAACTGATCTGAAAATTTTGCACGTTTCTCGATTGAAATGTTTTGAATTAATCATAAGCAAAATTTCAAGCTTGTTGGAAAACTGAATTAAAGATTAAATGTTTGATAATTGTATAATGAATACGATTCTTATATCATATTATACGCTATCTATTACAGAATGAGCGAAAGGCGAGATGAAAATTTGAATTTCCACAACAGTTAAAAATTTGAAAATCATTTTTTTCTCGAAATTTAAAAAATGTGATGATTTATAATTAAATCCAAACTAATATTTCCTTCAAAATTGTCTTATAACCGATCATTAGTTTAGTATCAGGCTTGATAAAACTGACATGTTTGATATTATTATTAGCAGTATTTTAAAATATATTTGTTTACATTTCACTTCGTTCTTAATTAAGTATGTAATCAAAAAGATATAAATTTTTAGTTCCATTTAGAGTTCTTATAATCTGTTTCGAAATGTAAAATTTATGACATTTGTAAGGTAAATTGAATGAAAATTTAAGCACCCAATAATAAATTGCGCATATTTATATTATACTGCACTACAAAGTAAAAGTAATCATGTGTAATTAATTGTAAATTACGTATTTTTACCAAAAAATCACCTTGTAATCAGTTTTTAGATGCGTAAGTTGTGACACATATGTCCAAAGAGCCATCCCTTAAAAATATTTCGGGATAATTATGTATTACAATCTTTATGTCATAATGTACCTAATTGAAATTATTATTTCCTAAAATCCAAGCTCCTTGCTTTAACCTATTAGTCATTTTGTAGGCTTAAAATCCTTGACACATTCCAAAACTGGTTAGTATAAAAATTTATTGAATTGAATTATGTTATATGTACTTACATTGCAATATATTCTTAATTTAATGAATAATGACATTATTAAACAATATTTTCTACATTTTTTCCTCAGATTTTTCTCTCAATCAGTAATGTATTATCTATGGCAAGCAAGATTAGGAAGATATACATGAAAAGTTTAAAGATTCAATCAAAAATTATTGGTTATATCATATTTCTATCGAATTATTATGAGTTTACTTACAAATCAATGATAGTGTTTACTGATCAATGATAATGAGAGAATTACAGGAATAGGTAGGGAAGAGGACTTGTAAGAAAGTTTCTTTGGAATATGGTAAAGGTATTACATTTTTTTCACATTTTCATCATATTCCTTCTTAATTTTATTTAAAATCTAATTTTATTGGAGAATAAAGAATGACTTCAGAAGAAAACTCTATTGAAAACTCAGATATATTTTTATTTTGGAAGGATAGTTAAAAAAAATGTTGGGAATATAAAGCTTTAAGATGTTTTAACACAAACACCGCTTTTTTTTTTTAAAAAAAAAGAAATATGAATTTCCACTTGGGTATTAATTACGATTTTGGGAATGAAATGTTTTTATGACATATCAGTAATGTATAAAAGAAATATATTAAAATAATAAGTGAATATTTACTATTTATAAACATCAAATGGTTTTCCATTAAAAATAATTCTAACTTCTTAAATGTAATAAATCATTAAAAAAAGGTTTTTCTGATATTGTTGAATTTTTTTCTTAAAGATCAATAATAACTAAAGTTTGAAAGTACTTTTTTAGAAAAATAACATATATATATATATTGTAATGATTTCGAAGACTTGAGATGGTGCTGCGAAGACAGCAACACGAGATTTTATTTCATTTATTTATTTTTTTTTTAAGAAATAGAAAAGTGGGCTGTTCGGCGGAATTCGAAAGTGATTTAGAACGGTCATGTTGAGAATGTAATGGTGATGCTCCTATTGAAAAAATGTTCCTGTAAATGAATGTTATGTTATGTGCAATCATAGATGATAAATAAAAAATTGATTGTTAATATGTTGTATGATAAATTCACGGTGTAAATTAAATTCAGCGTCAGAACAGACTTAAAGATTGGTGGTAGCTTTTCGGATTACGAAAAATCCAGTGATTTGTGAATTCTAACAGGAATCTTGTAGGATTACCAATAAAACAGATGAAAATTAGGGGTAAGTACCTTTTCTATCGGTAGTGCCTTGGTATTTTAATTTAATCTCAGCTTTTGTATTAAAATTTGGGAAAATAAAATACAGAAATATATTCGTAATTCATATTTTGTATTAAATTTTGGGTTAGGAATACTATTTTTATGGCACTCACATTTCCCTACTTAAAAAATAAGAATATTGAGTATTTCTGTAAACGTATATATTTAATTATTTTGTTATAATTGATTGTTGGTTCATTCAAATAATCTTTATGAAATTGAAATTGTGTTGAATAATTATTGATGTTTGGAAGAAAATAATGATAAGATATATGTGTATATATATGTGATATATATATATGTGTTTCTCTTTCTGAAATTTTTTTATAAAATATTGTGAATATTTTATGCTCGGATCAGACTTGCTTAAAAAAAAAAGAAATTAGATAAATATCAAGATTTAGTAGTATATTTAAATAAATTAATTATTGTTTATTAATATTCTATGACACAACATAAGTGCATAATTAGTTTTGTTTCTGTAGAACTTTTGATTAGAATTTAGAACAAAGTTTTGTTATGATTTAAATGAGAAACTTATTGTACATGTGATTGGAAATATGAATATTTTATTTAAGTTATGAATGATTGATAGCATTTCTTTCTTGCAGTCAGTGTGTACTTTGTTTTTGATTTAGGAATAGAATGCACTGTTATTGTGTTTATTAAAGTTTTTGTTTCGATTCAGACAAAAAAAAATTGAGTTCGTGTTTCGATTTATTTTTATTTGTGACATTGAAAGTATAAAAAAAAGGTTTTCATGTATTGAGTTTCATAATAATAATTTATTATTGTGGTGATATAATAAATTGAATTTAAATATAGTGTTTTAATTAACCAGCGATAGTAAATCAAGTGTGTTAAGGTAAAAAAAGAATATTTTAAAAGTAACTTTTATTGCTTTGTGACAAGTTTTTGTTTTCGATATTGATAAAAATTGTGACATATTATTTAATTAAACTATCTTGATAATATTATATTAATTCTTAAGAATAATCTGATACTAGATTATATTTTGGTAAATAATAATTAGAATAAAATTTTTATTTGAAAATTCGACAAATTTTTATATAAGGTATGGTTTATTATTAATATCGATATCTAAAATTCTGCATTGTTTTTTCTAAATAATTAGTTAGCTAGTCCTATATATTAGTAAGCTCTATTCTTTTTAATACTTTAGTAAAGCGTTCTGATTTTGTTGACCTAATTCTAAAAATGGCCTATTTAGCTAAAGAGAGGAAAACTGAATTGTTGTATATATGTGAAGAGTTACGATTGGTAGCAAATGCCTCATATAAAATTCCGGAAATTAAAACTTTAATTTTAAGTAGTGATATTTACAGTGAGGAAGAATGTAAAACTTATCTTGGTTACAGTTATTGACGATAGAAAACGAATAGAAGAAGAACGACAACACGAATTAGAAATGAAAAGGTTAGAACTGTCACAAAGATAATCTAGTCAGGAAACTGAATCGGAGGACAGAGAAGAGCTTAGTCCTAAAATTCCGCTAACACACGTTATCCCAAAGTATGATGAAAACCTTGACAAAATGTGTCTATATTTAATGAATTTCGATAGACGAGCTGAAATGGCTCAGGTGCCGCAGAAAGATTGGGTTGCATATCTGTTAGCAGTTTTATCAATTGAATTATCTAATATGTTAGCTAGAGAACAGACTAGTGATGTTAGCAATTAGGATTTTGTCAAACTTCTGATCTTGAAAAGATATAAGTTGAATAGTGAAAAATTGAAGCAATGTTTCTACCGTCATCACAAGTCTTCGGACATATCTTGGAGAAACTATGCCCAAGAACTCCTTAGTTATTTTACAGAATAGTTTTCTGAATTAAAAATTTAGACTTTTCAGCAACTCAAAGATCTGATGGTAATGGAGGAGTTAAAGTTTCAAGTGCCTGCAGAAGTGACAGATCATTTCCTCGAAGATTGGCTAAAATTCACAAGTTGCTATGAATTGGCAAACAAGTTGGACGATTATGAAAGTATAAGAGAAAGTTTTAAGAAGAAAGAAGAACCCAGAAGAAATTTTCCCAACTTTCAAAACCAAAATTGGAATCACAAGCCTAAAGAAAATATGAAAGATTTCAAACCTAAATTCCAAATAAAATCTGAAACATCTCAAGATAAACAGAAAGAAAAGGATTTTGATAAAAGAAAAACTTTGCGTTGCTATAAATGTGGCTCAAGCAATCATCTTCGCCCACAGTGCGATAAACTAAAGAAATCTACAGAATCTATTTCACATGTTGTGGCTGATAAAAATATTGATGAATTGATGGCTCGATATACCAGTGTAGGTAAAGTAAACGGAGTAGAAATGAAGATTTTGCGAAATACTGGTGCTACTTTGGATCTGATCTGCAACAAATACGTGAAACCACACATGTATACGAATGAAAAGGTCTGGTTGAGGACGCAATTGGAAGAGACTTTGACTTGCTTACCTCTTATAGAAGTTGAACTTGAATGTGAAATGGGACTCATAATGACTAAAGCTGCTATTATCAGAGATTCTTTAGATCAAGCTAGATACTTGCTGGGAAATAAAACATATGTGTTATTTGAAGATAGCAAAACCAAAAAAGATATTCAAGTGTACATGATAAATGCTGTACAAACAAGAGCCCAAAAGAAAATTTCTGAGCAGAAAGAAAAGGAAAAACACCAATCCAGCGATCGAAAGGAAGAATATTTAAACAAAAGTATGTCTGAAGATAACGACGAATAAACCATACCTTTGGGTAAAAATTTAACAGGGAAAGATCTCATCTAAGAGCAACAAAACAGTGAAGAATTAAAACCACTTATTGCAGAAGCATAAAAGCCTACTTTAAAATCGAACAAGTATTTTTTGGAAAATAATATGTTTTTCTATAAGAAAAAAAGATAAAAATGGAACAGAAAGAAAATGACTGGCTGTTCCAGAAAAATTTCGTGAGCAACTAATTACGTTTTGTCACGTAGATATCGCTGCCCATTTAGGCGTAAGTAAAACTAAAGATGTTCTTTTTAAGACTTTCTATTGGCCAAATTGTCATAATGACGTCGAAAATTTCGTCTGATTTTGTGACCACTGCCAACGAATTGGAAAGCCTCGAGACAAGAAAAAGGCACCACTAAAAATCGTTCCTGTTATTTCTGAAATATTTACTAAGTTGAACGTTGATGCTTGTGGACTGTTGTCTATCAGCAGTTTAGGGAACAAGTATATAATAACTGTGATATGCCTGTCCTCAAAATATCCAGATGCTGTTCCCACTCCGAATTTATGTTCTACTATTATTGTGGAGGCACTAATACAGACTTTTAGTCGTGTTGGTTTTCCTAGAGAATTACAAACTGACCAAAAGACGTCTTTTGTGAGTGTATTTACGTCAGAATTTTTGGACAAGTTTGGAGTACGAGTTGTGAGAAGTTCTGTACGACATTCTCAAATCAATCCGGTGAAAAGGATACATCGAGCTTTGAATCAAATACTCCGAGTGCTTTGTCTAGAATCTGGAGAAGATTGGGAGAATGTTTTACCACATGCACTGTTTGCGTTGAGAACAGTGATGGACGATAGTACGGGCTACAGTCAATCTGAACTTGTTCATAGCCGGAACTTGAGGACTCCAATGATGATATTATAGGAGAACTTAACAGAGCAAATTGAAGAAGAAAAACCAATATGTTTTTGAACTTTATAATCGTATGAAGCATTGTCAGGACCTTTCTGTAGAAAATATTCAAACAGCAAAAGAAAAACAGAAATTACGGTATGATAGAGATGCTGAAAAGTGACAATTTAAAAATGACAATCTTGTTCATGTTGTAGCGCAATCAAAGCCAAATAAACTGTCCGTGAATTGGGTTGGTCCAGGGGAAATCGTTAACCAACTTTCTGATACAAATTATGTTGTTTATTTTCCGAACAGTTAATAAAGCCATGTTTACCATGTGATTATGTAAAGCCGTATTTTCAGAGAGAAGAAAATGTTAATTTGATATCTTTGGAGGAAAACAATAACAAAGAGGACGATAAAATTCCTATGCTGGAATTAGAATCCCCAGATTCTGATTTAAAGGAAGTGTGGAAGATAATACAATCAAATACACTATTATCTGAAATTCAAATTGATGAAATTTTTTAACTGATTACAAAATACTCTAACATTTTTTCAAATGAGCCTGGTTGTACCGATCTGACTGAACATGGCATTGAACTAGATTCTGACAGACCTGTCTGCGCTAAATCTTATTGACTTTCACAGAGACAGTCTGAAATTTTGAAAGCCGAAATAGAAAAAATTGCGGCAGCTAAAAGTAATAGAGCCAGGAGAATCTGATTTTAAATCTCCTCTTACTTGGTAGAAGGTCCTGGAAAGAAAGCAAGACCTTGCATCGATTATCGATGATTAAACAAACTGACCAAAACAAAGTTTTTCCAACTGCGTAATATACAAGAGTTGATAGAAAAAGTATCTGTTGCGAAATACATAACAGTTCTGGATTTAACCAGAGGTTACTGGCAGATAACTTTGAGTAAAAATGCGCAAAGATATGCAGCGTTCGTGACTAGATTTGGAACATATAGACCTTTGCTCCTTCCATTTGGATTGAAAATTGCACCATATGATTTCAGTCGACTTATGGCTAGTATATTAAAAGGATGTGAAGAATATGCAATCCCTTATCTGGATGATATGGCTAATTTTCCCAACACTGGAATGATCATTTAAAACATCTAGAGGACATTTTCATTAAGCTAAATGTGGCGAAGTCGCACATAAAACCATCGAAGTACCAATTTGCCCAAGCTTGCGTGAAATACCTAGGACCTTTGGCTGTACAAGGGCGAAGAATGCCTGGCGAATTGAAAGTTTAAGCTATCAAAGATTTTCCTATTCCTGTAAATAAAACTCAAGTCCGTGCCTTTTTAGGGTTATCTGGTTATTATCGAAGATACATTTTTAACTTTTCTGTAATAGCAGCTCTTCTAACCAACCTGTTAAAGGGCAAGAATAGAAAATCAACTATTGATTGGAATAGTTCTTGTCAAAGTGCCTTCGATGAATTGAAAGAAAAACTTTCTAATAAACCAGTTTTGTACAGTCCTGATTTTAAAAACAATTTATTATTCAGTGTGACGCTTCAAATGTTTGAATAAGAGTTGTGATGTCGCAAGCGATTGGAAACGAAGAACATCCTATTATGTATCTAAGTAAGAAATTTTCCCCTACGGAACAAAAATATAGCACTACGGAGAAAGAATGTGGTGCTATAGTTTTTTCTGTGAAAAAATTAAAATGTTACTTAGATGGTCTCCAAAAACTTATAACATAAACAGATCATAATCCTCTAGTGTGGTTGGAAAAGAATACAGTAACTAATCCTAGACTTTTACGATGGGGCTTGATTTTACAATCCTTTAACTACGATATAATTCATCGTAAAGGAAAACGACATCAGAATGCTGATCGTTTGAGTCATATCCCTTAAAAATTTGAAAAATTAAATTGAAATATATAATTGAAGGTTACATTTTGGTATATATTTTCATGTGTCTTAATAAAATTTGTAACTACTCTTTTTATTTATGTGTTTTTTAAGTTTGCATTAATTAGGGATGAGATGAGTGCATTTCTTAGATTAAGGTAGAACTGGTACGTATATAAATATATAACTTAGATAGAACAGGTACGTATATAAATATATATGTGTATTTCTAAACATTGCTGACCGTATATGAACTACTATTTGGTTTTTCTGACTTGAATTAAAAACATAAAACTTTTCATTCCATTAAAAGTTTCCTCCAAACGGGGAGGAAATAAGTCTGTAATGATTTCGACGACTCGAGATGGCACTGCGGATACAGAAACATGTTTTTTTTTTTTTTTTTTAATTAAATTAAAGAAATAGAATATTGGGCTGTTCGGCGGAATTCGAAAGTGGTTTAGAAAGGCCATGTTGAGAATGTAATGGTGGTGTGCTATTAAAAAAGATGTTCCTGTGAATGAATATTATGTTATGTGCAATCATAGACGATAAATAAAAAATTGATTGCTAATATGTTGTGTGATAAATTCACGGTATAAATTAAATTCAGCGTCAGAACAATATATATATATATATATATATATATATATATATATATATATATATATATATATATATATATATATATATATATATATATTTAAAAATAAAATACAGGAATACAAAAAAAGTTTCTAATCAAATTTACTAAGTGAGATTTAAAGTTTTCCCACATTTTATTTCAAACCAATATTAAATTAAATTTTCGTGTTTATATTTTAAAATATTTAAATTATTTTAGAAAATTTTCCACAGGAATTTTCGATAAATGTTCAGCGTAAGAATTATAAAAATGAATTTTAATTTTATTTAAAAATGCAAACAATTTATTTATTTATTTGGAGTTTTTGTATTATTTTTTTATATACATTGTTAATGCATAAAAATATAAATCCCAACGCATTGCAGTGTGTTAAATTTCTTCGTAAAAATTTAGGTTTTTTCATTTAAATTATTAAATGAAAAACATTTGTTCATGTATAATTAACTTCCTAAATTTTAATAAAACAAAGTAATTTTGCAAAACTTAGGCATAAAAAATAAAAGAAACATTTTAAAATTTTTAATTTAGAAGCGAAAATAAATTATTTATCAGTTAAGAAGAATTTGCATTTGGTTAGATAGTTTTGTTTATTTTTAATTACTGAATAGTATTCGCATGGTATAAAAAACATTTATCTTAGAATTTTTCTTGAAAAAGTTTGAAACAATTTAATGCTAAAATGAAATTTTTATTAATTTTGAGGAGTAACATTATAAATTTTAAAACTGTTCTAAATTTTTCACAATTTAAAATAAAATAAAATCTGAGCATAAGAAAATTTGATTTGATAATAAAATTTCGAGCAACATTTGTTCTTTAAATATGTAAAAAAAATTTACAGCTATAAAATGTTTTCTTATTAAATTTGAACGTTAGTTTTAATTTTATAATCCAAATAAATTTCTACTAATAATTTTATTAGTCTTTAAAATTATCAAATATTAATGAAGTGTTTTTTCTGCATTTAATTTGACATGAATAAACATTTGTAAAAATTCTTTTATTTTTAATCTGATAATATACGCAATATATCTGGTAAATCTTAAGCTATGCTAAAATATAGATGTGTTAAAATACACATAAAATTTTGTTTTATGTGTAATATATTATTGGACATATTAGCATGAAAATTCAAAGTAAATTGCAATAAAAATATTCAATTTAGAAGCAAATTTAGTTTAAAATTATTTTGTTTTTAAATGAAATAAAATTCCAGTAAATAAAACAATGTTTTCTATTTAAAACTATTATGTAAATGTAATAATAACATTTACTAAAATACACACACACATCTATGTCTGTGCATTTATTATTAGAGATGTGTTTAATTTAAAAATAATCAAAATTAATTCAAATATTTCTGATTAAACTTTAATTAATATCTTAAAAATATACTTAAATTAAATTTCAATCTTTTTTAAATTACTCTAACATTTATCTAAAAATTTTGTGTTGTTTATTTATTATTTACACATGACCATTGTTTACTAAATAGTATATTTGTAACCATTCCGCAAATGAGAATAATTTATCAAATAACTAAGCAGTTGTATAAAAAATTTTATGAAAATAATCCAGGTATAAATAAATCTTTAAATTAAATTTTAATTTACATAAAATATATAATATAATTAAATTAAGCGTTTCCCTCTTTGAGCATATCAATAAATGCAATAGTAGATACTGTTATTCTGTTTTATTCACATTAATTGAGACTATTTAGGGTAAATTTCTAATGACGTTTGTATTTGAATTTCAGTACCCTAATTTATGCATTTATATTTTTGTTCATTTTACGATATGTAATTGTATAAAATGCACTCTTTATAAAAATTATATTTCTAGAGCAAGATAAAATTTTATCGAATAAAAATATTATAATAAATATATTTTTCATCTAAAAAACAATTTTTGTGCATAAATACAAATAGATTTTGTTATCAATTAAAGGTTTTGTTTACTTTTATTTTAAAATAAACATAAAATTTAATGAACTACCAAAGATATGGGATTAATTTAATGAAAAAAACTTATATTTTAAAATTTCACTGAAATAATAATCTTTTGCTTTGTACAGCATAATATTTCACAATATTGAAAACAAAAATGTGAAATTCATATAAGTAATTCATATTGTTTGGTATATTAAACAAACAAATCAAATTATGTTTTGTTTATTTAGCTTATCTTGTCAAAATAAATACCTTAAATTCTGAATTTCTTGCTTAAATGAGAAGCAAATTTCTTTTATCCTAAAAGAGTAAATATTAAATCATAATCAAAAGTTGAATCATAATTTTTATAATATTAATACAAAAGTTAAAATCTATTTTCATAGCTTTGAAAATCTAGTACAATGAAACTCTCTTGTGCGAGATGGAATATTTGTTTTAAAGTTAATTACTATACATTTAAAACATTTTATTCACTATCCTATTAAATATTTCACTTTATATAAATACATTTGTAATTTAAATTTATAAAAATAAAAATAAATATTGGTTATTTGTCTTAGCGTAAGAGTTGGTCATGTTTATTTTTCTATTTTCTTGTTCTTAAACAATCAAAAAATGACATGACGTTCGAATAATAAAAGATATGTAATATTTATATATTTTGCTTAAAATTAAATACTTGTACGTATAAAATATTTTTATTATATTTCAGATATCGTTATGTCAGATTTTACTAAGAAAAATCGATTTCAAAATAAATTTAACAACTTATTTTTTATTCTTTTAAATACGAGTAATATCTAAAGAAAATATTTTTCTTATTAGTTAGAAGAATTTTTTTAATCATTAGTTATAGTTTCATAATAACCTGATTACTTCTAATATTATATTACTTTGATAAAATTCAAATTTGTGTTCCAGTTCTCATAAAAATATTGATTGATTTTATTTAATAATCTCTATTATAGCCACTTATGTTTTATAATTTTATATTTTTAATTTCAGCAAGCACCATATAATGCATCGTAAAAATAATATTTCATTTAATTTTATTGATATCATAAAATATTTTTATAATATATCTCAAAGTTTAAACTTTTTAAGTCGTGTATTCTTTCATTATATTATTACAAATTATAACAATATAAATATCTGTGTATATGTGTATACATTATTATTGTAATTCATATCAGTTATTTTAAATAAGAAGAAAGTTTCGTAATTTTTCTCTGTGTATTTAGTTTTAGAAAATAATTTTCTAGCTAGTTAATTCATTCGATTAAAATATCCCAATTACAATTTTAAGCAATCCAAAAATAATTACGCCTACTGCTTGGAAAAGAATTAAGAATGAAGCAAATATTTCATTACAAAAGAACGCCAATAACTTGAAAATGTTTATAAATTCCATGAATCAATTTTAAGCAAACATAATGAAAAATTTTTGGAAAGAGTAAAGAGAAAGAGAAGTAAATTTTATAAAAATGGTAGTTGTAGAAAATAACAAATTCGAAATAATTACAATTTCCAAATAAAAGAATTAATTATAATGCTTGCAACAATTTTTTTATAAAAGAATTAGATTTATGAATGCAATGAGGTACTTAAAAGTTATATTATCACTTGCTTTATGATTTTATGTAGTATAGAGATACATTTTAGACAAAAACATATCTCAACGCATAATAAATAGAAGTTCTTTTTCAAATAATTGTTAAAATAAAAAATTATTTTTATCTTAATTATTTAAGCGTAATTGAAACTGCTTCATTTTTAGATGTCATTCTTGTCTTTTAAAAAAATGTAAAATCGAAAAGTATTTTTATTTAATTTTTTAAACTTTTTAAAATATATATTATCAAAGTTTTTATTTTGAAAATGCTTTTTATCAGTATTTCTAGATTCATAAATATAATATATGATCAATTAAAGTTGGTAAAGAAAACAAATATAGATGATGTGTGCTTCTTAGTAACATAAAGTGTAATTGAATTAAGAAATAAATCATTAATTAAGAATACTTACTTCAAGCAATTTTTACAGTGATTAAATATTTCATTTTATAACTTTTGTAAAGGAAATTATAATATGGTAAAAAATTGCAGAATGTAAATTTTTCAGTATGCAGTAAAAAATTCAGTTCATAATTAATGACTTGAAATTCCAGTAAAGCTTATAATTACATAAATTACATTTTAGAAACTTTTATTTAAATTACATTTCATAACTGTTTGGATCAGTATTGTAATAACAATCATGCAGCTATTATAGGCATTTTTTAGTTAATATTAAACTGTCGAAATTTTATATCTAAAATCATTGATTAAAATTATTAATTATAATTTTGTTAATAATTTTAATCATCCATTATCATTAATTAAAACTAAGCATATATGTATTTAAATTATTAACAAAACTACAAAATCAACAGAAACTATTATAATTTAATAATATTTCGAAATTTTCTTTACATATTGCAATATTTTGCTAAGAAGTTAAATTTATTATACATAATTTGTTATTATATGTTATTCTCTTCATCTTATAATCAACATTGCTCTAATCTTATTCCCTTTGTGATACAGTTTATTATCAAATATAAATATCACCACTAGTATTCATTTTCTGTTAAAATAAACCATTATATTTAATGCATAATTCAATACACTGTTTAATTAAGAAATATGTGGAATGTATTGATTGCAATACGCCAATAGGGTGCTAACTGTCTTGCAGTTTGACCGCTTCCTCATCAAAATCAAAAGCTTCGTAAAGTCTAAGCAGACGGCTCTGCACAAAGCATTCTTATACGCGAGATGACTTGTCGCTTAGGGAATATTTTAAATGCCAGACAATAATACTCACAAAGCTTACGCGACGTGAAATCGCTGGAGCACAGCCAAAGCTCGCCAACTATAATCTCCTCCAACAAGTTTACGCGGCGACAAAGCGTCACTCGAATAGGGAACTTCATTCGGTCTCTCCCGCCAACTGTCTTATTTATTTATTGGCACAGAACTCTCTAATTCACCGTTAATAAATAACCTGTTTAATTAACGGGACCCCTTTTATCTCCGTATATCCGCTAATCCGGTCTCCCATTGATGTCCAAGAACAACGTTCAGGTTGCTTTTATAAGATCACAGAAAGTTCGTCCAGCCAAAAGCTGATGGACTTCTCTTGCCTTCTATTAACAGGGACTTATAGCTCATATGTAAGATAAAACGCTTTCTGATACTGCTAGATATTTAATAAAATTTAAATTATGTATTAACAGAATTTCATACGACAGGTACCCAAGCAATATATATTTCGCTTTTGTGTTTCAAAAGATTATATATATATATATACTATAATTAATACTAGATGAGCAAATAATAGTTACAAAAATCTCTCTTTCATATATATATATATATATATATATATATATATATATATATATATATATATATATATATATATATATATATATATATATATATATGAAAGAGAGATTTTTGTAACTATTATTTGCTCATCTAGTATTAATTATCAAGTTATGCTACACATAATGAATTTCTAAACCTCCTTAATTACCTGTGATTAATATTAGATATTGTTATATCTAATATTGGGTACAGATATTCAAGCTGCATATATTTCTTCTTTATGTTTTTGGGGAATATTTTGCAAAAATATTTTTTTAAATATTATTTGTTGTACCTTACTTTAATTATTAAGATAAATATGAAAATCTAACTGCTTAGCTCTCTGTTTTCACTAAACTTATTTGCTGAACCTCACAGTACGAGGAGGGTCCATGTTGTTCATTTAAGCATCAGGAACACTGCTCATGAGAAATATTTAGATTATTTTCTAAAGACTATTCTTATAAGATTTTTAATAAGGTAATTTGAACTATAAGCAGTTGTGCATTTGAGAATCACATTTTGGATAAAATAACATATGAAATTTATTGCAAGGTGTTTTTAACATCTATTTTGTTTTTGCCTTTCAGATAATGGGTCATATTCTCATGTCTAAAGGTAAGAAACCCTGAAAACTCTTAAGAACCAAGTCCTACAGTTGAACATACAGGAAGCAGAAACGTATTAACTTTTTGCTATTAATTTAAGTCACAAATCGAAATTAAAACTTTACATTAAGTATTGCGTTGTTTTGGCAAAAAGTCAAATTAAAAGTATACGAAAATATTCAGTATATATTTTATATAGCTCATAACAATAGCAAAGTTACTTCCATCTTTTTCATAGAATGTTTTTTGTCCAAATGTATTAAGCTAGTACTAATATATAAGTTGTAAAATAATGTAATTAAGAAAATTAAAAAGTACATTAATTCTCTCTCTCTCTTCTCTAAAAACAAAATAAAGTTGAGTTATCATACGTAATGAGATTGAAACATTAAAGACCCATTAGCAGGAATTAATATTTTTTGCTAAAAAGTGTAAACTTGCATTTGATTCATAACAATTTATATGAATTCGCCTTTTGTTATTTTAAACTATTAAAAATATAGCGTATATAAAATAATAACTTTTTAGTAACCTTAAAATATTAAATAAGCATTTAATGTACTTCCTTTCTTATTCTAATCATTATTTTTTCGCTATTAATTATTCAATTAAACATTATGCAGAAAGGTAAAAACCCTGCTATGAAGTTAGATATTAATTTGTGAAATTAATTAAGAAATTTTAATTTCTATTGCATTATAAAATCTTAAGACTTCACAATATTAGGTTAATGTTCCTATACGTTTTGAACTTACAATACTACAACTTTGTGAATAGTACTATGCAAAATATTTTCAAATTGACGAAAGTGGTATACTTAATTAGAGAGGCACAGTACATTACTTGAAGTTAAATAAACTATACAGCTAGTGACAAAAATAGCCAAAACACTAGAATTAATAAAAAGAAAATCTCTGGTAAAGTGATGAGTATTTTCGATAAATAACAATTATATTTCAGGCAATTCATTCCAATTTATTCATCTACACAATAATATTCAATGGACAAAAATATTAGTTAATTGATTACAGTGAACATGACTTTTTAAGGTTTATAATGTAATATTCATAAATTATAACAGAAATTAGTGAAACCCTATTATAGAATGCCTACTATTATATATCTATAATAAGAGTTTATTCAAGATCATTTTGTTTAAAATTTTCTGTATATCTTTCTAAAAAATTGTATACATTTTTTATTTTATATACCATCCATGTTCCATAAATAATTTTACAAAACTTAACATAATGACATAGTGGAAGTATAAAGATTTCAAATTATTTTTGTCTTCGTTTATTAATTTTAGGAAAAGAAACTATTTTCTTTTATCTGTTTCCTGCTTGTTCTCTCAGTACCTTTTTTCCATCGTATAAAAAAATTGTGAAAGTTTTAAGAATTTTGTTTTTAACTTACATATTATTAGGTGATGCATAAGGGTAATTATTTTCTGTCTGCATTGGTAAAGTGGTGATATTTCTCTGAGAATTACATTTATAAGTTTTCACATTCCAATATATCGAGTAAATATTTTACAATATATGACATTAATGATTTTCCATGCACATTAAAGTAAGCAATTTTATGTGATCAAGTAGAAGAACGTATTTAAGCTAAAATGAATGTGTGTGTGTCAACAACCAAATTATTAATTAAAATAACCTAAAATATATTTAATTTTCTAAACAAGATGGAATTTCTATATTATTAAACAACCAATATAAATAATTTCAAAGTATAATCAGAAACATAATACGTCCAGTCTTTCCACTTAAAATATTGTTTATTTCAGATTGTTTTCACATTAAATTCATCTTTAATTTGTATTTAAATACTTTCAACTAATTAAAAGAAGTTAGTAATTTATTTGATAATTTCCACTTTCTTTTTTGACTATGTCACATGTATTAAAAAATTGAAAATAAGTAAAGGAATTTTAAGTCTAATGATATTTAAAAATACTATGCAATAAGAAAATTTCAAAATTTTAAAGTTAAAATTTTTAACAGTATAAACGACAGGAATCATCACAGAAATTGACACATAACTGCAACTAAGAAATATAAAAAAAAATCATGAAATTTTCTCTATAATTTGATTAGTTTGTGACAGGAAAATGCAAAGTCAGTAAACCAAATGTTTTGGCAAAAAAAAAAAAAAAAAAAAAAAAAAACATTCACTAAGCTAATAAAAACATCTCTATATTTATTGAAACCAAAGTGTATGTGCTAATTGGGAACAATTGTTCAAAATCATCACAATCTATCTACATTAATTTATTCGTTTTTGTTCCTTAAATATGACAAATAAATTCTTAAAAATTTTCTATTTTGAACTTGAAGGACAACTTATATATTTCAGAAGCATATTTTGGCCATTTTTTAGGCTTTCACTTTTATGTAAACAAAAGTAAATAAATGCATAAAGATTATGAAAATATTCGAGTACTCCTTATTTTTAATACGTCAAAAGAAATTTACAATCCTTATATAAATAATCTATATTTACCTCTAAAAATGTAAATTATGATACTTCTAATTTTATAAAACCACGACACGATATATATATATATATATATATATATATATAATATATATATATATATATATATATATAAAGTTTTTAAAATAACGAATTAAATATTTTTCTAAGAAATTGGCCCAATTAGTGTGGAAAAATTGATATATCATACTCTAACTACATTTATCAGGAAAAATTGGAATAATGAAATATCGATAATCTTGATTTATGCAATAATGATTGCATTGTTGCATAAAATGTGTGAAATCAATATTTAAATATCACTTAATATATGATATTGTAAATATTAATGAAATAAATCCAAAAAATAAACCAATTAAAATAAATATTTCATTCTATTGTTGTTTTAACTTAAACAAATACGAATTAGTTAATAGTAAGGATGTCATATTGTCATTTTTAGAACATCAACACCCATCATGGTAAAAAATCTAACCTACAAATTTTTTATGTACTTCTATTGCTAGGTCCGTCATTCAGAGTTATCTTTATCGTTGTGTTTAAGAAAAACCTCCATGTAATATAAAATGAAGTAATAAATTGAAATTTCTTTTGTCATGTCAAGAATTTCACTTTAATGCAAATTTGTAAACCCAAATTTTACCTAAAATCGATGTTGCGGTTAATAATAATCTCAACCACATTTTAAATTTACTTCATCTTTCCCCTTACGTACTCAATTGTAATTGCTCAAACTAGAATCTCTTTTTTTTAAATGTGATGCACCGGCCTACTGAATAAGTTGCTGTAAGCTTGAAAGCCCCAATATTGTCTACATTTTTTAGTTCTGTATTTATTAGCTGAATTTTGGTTCTCAGCGGGTTCTTGGCACTTCGTACGACGTGTTTGTTTCTGTAGTTTGAAGAGGAGGTGGAACCTGATAACCAATGGGCACAGACCGGGGTTGTTGACTCTTCTCGTTGTTGTTGTTGCCAAGTCTTATTTAATTTTCTTTTGCTTTCGTTTCCCTAAGATAAGATTTCAGATACACATTAAACTAGAAGATAATCAGTACTGATAGCATGCGAGTGCTCAGGTGAAAATATCAAAATGACTATAAAGCAATTAAATTATTTTCAAATATCAGTTATGTGTGTAAGTACGAAAAGTCACGATTTTGTTTTTTGGTTATCTTTTGTCTTGCAATTATCTGTTATTTTTTTCCTTTAATTTCTTTATCTGTTAAGAGAGTAATTTTAAATGATTTTATGTTTCATTCATTTGCACTTATTTTTCAGCTTTATAAGTTTCAAAAATTTGAAAACTTATAAAATAATTGTGATAAAAAATTCTGGAATCAATGAAAAGTTACCAAAAATCAAGAAAATATATCGAAGGAATCGTTTCCATATTTAGAGCTGTTTAAGGTTACCTAAAATGAATTATTCATTATAAACTCACATTGAGTTTTGAATGGAATACATTCTGCTTTACTCATGTCTACCGATTTTGGACAAGACTCTCGGGTGATGAGGTGAGTAATCTCAGGGTACAGCCATTTTGTTTCACCACCATTTTCACCACAAATTTTCTGTATATTTTTCAGTGAGATACAAGAAAATGTCAATAAAAATACGGAAAAAAATTGAAAATTAATGTTGTATTGATGTTTTGCATAAAAATAAAAAAACTGTTCGAATGAAAATAAAATAAATAAATAAATCTCTCGTTTTATTTTTTTCACTCTTCTTTTAACTTAACTTTTCTTAAGCCTTTTACTTTTTCTCATTTTTCGTCTCTTCTTCAATCTAATTTATTTTTCTTATATTTTAAAAGTGATTCAGGTAATCAATGATTCTGATAATTGGAGTTCTATTGTATTAGAAGATAGCTTTTTTGAAATTGTTGAATATTTTAAATTTATTTACTGATAACAATGCTGCAAATTTTGATTTCACTGGGGTGTGAGAAACACATGGCCTAAGCATTACACGTAATCCAAAGTTACAGATTGAAAAATAACAGTAAATATTAAACATAATTATTTTAAATGTTGGAATGAGAATCGAGTTAGGGCTTTTACATCACTCGGTAGCTTGAATCGTTTACTTAATTTTGTAAATAGCTGAATCTCGTAGAGTATGGCTGGAAATTTTCTCCTCCTTATTGTCAACAAAAGAAACAACATAAACTTCTATGATTAAAATGGTTTGAGTAAGAATTGTTGGCTTCGCAAATGGCATTCGTGGACGTTATTTACATTTTATTTTATTGTAAAATTTATCACTTAAGTGATTATCATAATAAGATTCAAAGCATCATAAAATATAATTATTTTCAGAATAATTAGCGTATAATTACATGTTGTGTGTGTGTGCAATAAATAATTATTATATTTTAAATAATTATATTCTACATAATATCTTTTACAATACTCTTGAATAAATAAATTTTTAATGAATTTAAAAAAATGACAATTTTGTTACAAGTAGGGAAATATAATATAAATTTTTTTCTGATAAATAAACTTTTAAAAAATCTTTCGTACTAACATTAGAGTCGATTGTACTGTAGCAGAACTAAGATGACAAAATTCAAAAACACATGATAAATTGATAAATAAACTAACTTGTGAAAGATATAATAATCAAATATATAAATTTAAACAACATTATTTATGTATAAGAAATTTCTCTAAAAATATATTGGAACATAAATATTAAAAAGCACCTAATTAAAAAATTTGCTTGGTCATGAAAATGAAGTTGAAAGAAACACATACATGGTTTACTTTTTATGTTATTAAATGCTTATTAAATATTATTGTACAATGAAAAATACATTTCAGTATTTGAAAGTGACGAAATATTTTACATAATAAACAATATTTACAACTTGTAAAAACAATAATAAATGGCTTAAGCAGTATAAATTTTGAGATCCAAATTTAATTTTCTTGCAGATGGGTCTGCATTATATTGCTGGAAAAATGGAATAATTAAGTCAATTTTAATTTTAAGGTTTCATTTGTTTCTCTTGAAGCAATTAGACGATATATATACAAAGATGGCATCATAAGAAATTTGTATAATATGTGTGCAACATTTCTACTTTGCGATTACAAAAACTATGAGAAATATTTAGAGGAAATTATTTCAAAATATATCTGAAATAGAATCGTAACATTAATTTGAGTACATATACTCTCAACTGAATAATTTTGTGTCCAGTTTTCGTCTGTATTTTCACAGTCACATTTTCTTTGTTTTCGTTTTTCAAACTTTTTAATGGCAACAGTAATTAAAATTTTTAGAGGTATTTTCATAACCAAATTCATGAATTGTATTTCATACTACATATGTTCGTTATTTGCGCATATTCCTGAATTAAGATAAAGAATTGAAAAAAGAAAACCCTTCTGTTCGCGTCAGGCGCCATCGAAGCTATGATATCCAAAACAGACAATTGACTTTTTATTTATTATTTTAGAATAGGAAATAAAATCATTTATGATCGAATACGACGATGAACAAAAGAAGCTGTTTCCATTACATGACACGCAAAAGATCGATTGAACTGGTAATTTATTTAGGATTAAACTTTGATTAGTTTTTAACGACTTTGAAAAATCATGTTTCTTTTTTAACTTTTTCCTGCTTCCCATTTTTAGTCAGGGAGTACGCAAAATTGGACAGATGGCACATTTATTAGGAGCAGGCAAGTGAGATAAGTGTTTAATACTTTTATTTTTCGACTGAGATTCTATTTATAGAATGTGCTAATATTTTACAGAATTTAATTTTAGTGACTAGCATAATTTTAAGAAAACATTATTTGTGACATATCTGTGCTAAATGTATTTGAATATAATATTATAGATTTTTTATATTTAATCAAGTAAGTTATATAAAAATGTGACTAAATTTAGAGTAATGCACTACTTCATTAAAAAAATACATCAAAACAGAATAGACGTTAAGACTTTCAAATGTTAGAATCTTATCCGATCAGTTCTAAGATTCATAAGTTCGTTTAGAATAGAAAAATTAATATTTAATTAGATAAGAATCAAATTGATTGTCATGTGATGATGACTTCTTGTTCTCTGTGTCAGAATTTCAGTATTCTAACATTATATGAACTTATCATTCGAATATTTCAAATCGTTGGCTTAGACTTTTATATTCCATTAAATAATAAATAAATAAATTTGAAAATATATAGATACTGTGTAGATTAAGATAGATTTTTTGTAAGTCTGTAATACAGTAAGTTTTAAGAAAGCATTTCCTTATTTCTGCAAACAATTAATATTTTTCTTTTAGGTTTCAAAAATATTTAGTTTTAATAATGATAATAATCAAGGAAATTTTCTCAAGTATTATTCAATTATTGTGTATATAAGAATACACACATATGTATTCCAAAATAACTTTAAAAGTAAAAAGTTTATCTTTCAAATATTGATCAAGATTATTAATTTCTAATTATACTTTTATTTAAATTTATTATTAATTTTATTTTTATTAATATATTTCTTATATTTTTAGGCAATTAGTTATTTTTAAAGACAGAATTTAAATTATCAGAAACTTAAAGAACAATTGTAGTTTGTTTTTGTTTTTATAATTTTTACTGCTCATTTCTCTATTATATTACAAATGTTGCCTACTTTTAAATACATTTCTGTTAGTAAACTAAAAACTCTGATGCAGATTGATATTAACTAGTTAATTAAAATCATTTCTAAATGCTTAGTTAGAATCATTACTCAACATTTATTTTACAATACGATTAGAATGATGAAACTTTAAGAAAAATATTTTTGTCTAAAGATTAAAATAAATTGCCTGTGTTTATTGCATTCAGTTGCATATATCTTACGATTTAAAAACAAGTTATTTTCAAACTCACAAAATATCTGTAAAATGAGTCTGTACATATCGAATATTTATATTTCATTTTTTCACATGCATGATTTTAAAAACAATCCCTTAGAAGTTGGGAAAAAAAAACAATTCAAATAACCAAAACCATTAGAAAAGGCAATAAATATGAAATGCGTTACTTTGGTTTCTTTTCAACCGAGTATTAACCGAATGGTTAGCGCTTTTACATTATGTTCAACAGTTCTTGGGTTCGACTCCCACCTTTGGCAGGGATGTTTGTAGTAGTTTGGAATCTACTTTAAACCGTAGGTCTCTTTATAACTAATTATTCCTCGTGTTCGAAAAATATCCATTGAGAGACAAACAAACCAAACTTGTATTCTTTTCAATTCAAAAGACTTATTTATATTGATATCATGAATAGGTTTATAAGAGAATTTTTAAAATAAATTTCTGACATGAATCAATCAATGGCTTTAATATTAAAAAGAAATTGAATACAAAAATAATTGCGTTGCTTCAATAAAACTTTATTTTTTTCAAGCACTATTTATTTCTAAATCCTTTAATATAATAATATTATTTTTGCTTTCTGCATATCAATTTTTTGCTGAAATATGTAAAAAACTCGAAAAAGGTTTCTAGATTTTGAAATCAAATGTTCTTATAAAGTTTAAAACATCCAATACAAGAGGAATATTTATAAAAAAAATTATGTATTTGGTTACATTTTATACTTAGCATTAGTGTTCCTCTGCAGCTACTCATGCATAAGCAATTTACCGTCACGGAATTTAAATTCGAATAATTTGACTTCATCGCATGTACCTGAGCTTTCAAGAGTATCCGTGGCTTAGTTCCACTATCTAGTATCTTAGTACGACAAAAATTTTCCACCAGCAAAGTAAATCTTCTCAAATACGTGTTTTGGAAGACCAAAAGCCAGTCTGAAAATAAACGGCAACTGATATTCCCTTAAGTGGGAAGAAAGTATCCTGAATTCCTGTTTCCCTTTTTTCCGCCAAAAAGAGACCATTGAAACCAAGTGGTTCAAATTACGTAGCAATCGCCAGCCAAGATTTCGACTCACGTTGACTTTTTTTCTGGAATTCGGTTGTTTGAAATATGAACTCTTATATTTCTGGCTGCTACAGCAAAAATGAGAGGTTTTACGGCATTAAAAGATCGGTTCTTCTCGCCTATTGCCAACATTTGTTATTTTTATTTCGCCAAGTCTCTTGGCTCATGTCTCGTGGTGTAACTTTTCTAACAATATATTTAAATCGATGTTCACTGTATCTTTCTTGAGGGCAGTTTGGGTAGACAATAGTGACATATATGCTTAAAGTTACACATAATACATTATGCTTTTTACAATAGATGTTATGTCTTAAAAACATTCGTACGTGGTTATTAATTAATATATGAAATAAATAATTATCAACAATAAGTATAAATTGTGTAAAAGCATTATGGTTTTATTATAGAATTAAAACGTACTATTAATATTTTGTCAAACACTAATTATTTTTATAAGTGATTTTTGATTAACAGAACTAAATTCAAAGAACATTGTTAAAATATTATAAATGAATTCATTTTATTTTACAGAGAGGTCTTTATTTTACCTAATTCTTAGGAACATAATTCTATTAACTTGAAAACGTTAACTAACTGTTTCTGTGAAAAATTATAAAGAAATTAGTAATACAATTATCATAAATTTTAATAAATAAACTTGTATTCAGAATTTATAAAACAAAAGTAATGAATATACTATAAATTTGTTGAATTTTTCTTTCTTTCACTGTTGTAAATTATATTATGATATGGATAATATGAAAATAAATACAACTTTTTTATTCAGATAAATTTTTAAAAAATTATTCTAAAATCTAATATATACTTGAATTACTCTCAAAACACATTATGTCCTTCTCACTTGTTAAAAAAATTGGCATGAAATTTGTTTTATACTTTTTATTTATTAGTATATTTAAGCTGAAATTTTCTCATGCAGTAATAATTTTGTGTTACTTATAATAAATTTCTGCATATTTTCATGCATAACATTTTAATTTTTTACTTATTTGATATAACTGAAGTTATATATTATATTTTGATATCAATGTGATAAATATTGAATAATTTTTCTTTGCAGTCCTCATACAAAAAATTCGAAAAATCTCAGCGACAAATTATCTGAATAAATAACATTCAAAGAACAATTGTCGATTATATGATAGTTAAAAACAAATATTAATGAAATAATAATTGAAAACAAACTGACCCCTATTTTTCATGTTTTGATACTTTCGTCTCTAAATTTAGTATATCAAAAAAGTGTACTTATTTCTGTATACTATAGATACTATAAAAACTATTGTTTGCCATACCTTCTATTCCCATTGAATAATTCAAAAACATGGAAGAGAAAAGCGAAAACAAATTAAATATTAATAATGTTAAGCATATCGCTCATTTAAAAGTATTTTAAAATTCTAATAATATGCAGCTCATTTCTAGCACCTAATAAACATGAAGGCACGAAATCATATTAATTTCATTAGTAACAGTCATCTAATTTAAATCTTAATATCATTTCTCACCTAGAGCAAGAAACCAAATCATGATTATTCAATTATGAAATTTTCGAGCTGATAAAAGATCAACTCTGCAAACTCTCAATTACGATTTACAACTTTATTTTACTTTTCCATATTTCACAAAGGAAATTTTGTTCGAATATAAACAAGATGAAATATGATTCAATTGAGATCCTCCAAAATTATGAAAAAACAAACATTTTTAACAAAATTATCATAAGAATATAAAAAAATTAATTTTTAATCAGCTCGAATCTGTAAATTTTTTGGTTAAAATATTAAAAAATCTATGATAAAAAATGTTTTAAACATTGCTTTTTTTTCAAGATATCATCAGAAATAATTTTAAAAACGCAACTCTCAGAAAAGTTAAGTAAATTAAAGATGAATCATAAGATACTTCTTTTTGTGTCAAATATATAGGATTAAGTTTACCAAAACTTTTAAGCATTATGTAAATAAAAGTATCTAAGATCATAAAGATTGCAAATTCATTATTTGTGAATAGATCATGAAGCTGAAAATATCAAATCTATAAGGAGATATATTATAATTTATATCATGTGTTATTCATAATATTTTTAAATGATATTTTGCTTTGTTCACGTTGTGTTTAAAGAGATATTCACAACTCTCTTAAATATTTTATATATATTTCCTATAAATGTTTAAAACTAAAATATTTTGAAATAAATTGAAAATCTTTCATTTAAATGGAATCATCAAAACAATTTTAAATTTAAATTTAGCTTTCAGTGTATTATTTTTATAGTGGCAAATCAAAAATTTTGTATCATATAAACTATTACACATAAGTGATAAGAGTTTAGAAATTATCTTCAAATTAATGTCAATAAGTATGATTTTGTTTTTTGAAAAATGCAATTAATTTAGCATAAGTGTAACATTGTTCAAACCAAATATGTCAAAGTCCAGCTCTGTATTTCAACAAAATCTGTGTTTATCAGTTTACAATATTTTCAAATGTAAATTAATTTCCTATTATTTATAAAGCTATCATGAGAGCGTATTTCATCAAATTTTAGAAAAGATCTTTTAATGTGATTATTAATAAGTGTACGAGCATAATTAATGTTTCTAATTGATTATAAACTTAATTTTTTCACAATGATATGCTATTACGAAATTTCTTAGACTTTCATAGTTAGAGAGTAATTTTAACTAAATTATGTTTAAACATGTATTTAATAAAATACAATGAATTAAAAACTAAAACTCAAATCTAATGCAGGCATTTTTAGATGGAATTCTTGATTTTTACAAAATATGTAGCTCTTAAAGGAGCCTCCCAATGTATAACCATATTTAACCAGAAAATGTTTGGAAGGCATAACTTTTGCTATCTTAAAAAGTATGAGCTTAATTTAAAAATATAAATAGCGTTAAAAATTTTATAAATCTATTCAATAAACAACTTTTTTATAATGTAACAAAAAAGTACAACATTTATATTTCAAAGAATAAAAAGAGAAACCCATGTTTTCATGCAAACACTTTTGACTCCCATTAATTGGGGGCACATTTTTTCATGAAAAATTAACTCCCTCTACATGGCAGCAAAACAAACGTAAGATTTAAAGAATCTAATCTCTCCATAAGTGTGTATTTGCATTTTTCAGTTTAAAAGTTGTATTTAAGAAATTAAAATTTACTTTTTAAATTAAAACCTGTAAATTTTTAATATATTTAATTTTTCATTTATTTATTTGTATTTCTATAACTAGGAAAAATGCTTTCTTCAAGAAAGCAAGTTTTATCAAAAGTAAAATTTCAACTGGTTTGCTATTTTCTAATTCTCAGTTCTATTTCAAATTTATCTAATTTAAATATTATACCTTAATTTGTTCAGTGTTTTTTAAGCTTAAACTTAAGCTTCGTGCGTAATATTTCTAGATTAATATGTGGTCATGAACTAAAATAAAAGATACTAGGAAAAAAATTTTCCTTCTTATATAAGAGATTTCAATATATGAAATATATTAATTCGGAAGGAAAATAAAATTTATTGAAAAGGAGCGTAGGGTAAAAAAAATATATTAAAATCAATAATTGTAGTAATTGTTATATGTAGACCCAAATTCAGAAGAAATTTATTGTAACAAAACCATATTAGGAGAACTATAAAAAGGGAAATCTCATAACCAAGTAAAAGCAACGGAGACGAAGATAAAGTTAACCCATTTAAAATAAACTTAAACGATGATATATAAACTTAAACGATGAAGTTACATATAAATATTCACTTTTGAATATTTAAATAATCTTTAAGTGAAAATCTGAAAATTATTTAATTAATTAACTATTTTAATCAATGAATTAAAAAAAGTTTTTTGTAATAATTGTATTAAAGATATTTTTTACTGGTTATATTATAAAAAAAAACTTTTAAAACTAGTAAAATTCGTTTGTGTAGTAATAAATACTTAATATACTAAAAAAGAAAGAAAAATAGTTTGAAAATATTCATTTAATTAAGATTCTATATTTCCATTACTGTACACGAAATTTTACTGTTACCAAAATAACACTATGTTCCTTTTATCATAAATCCACCCACGTTCATTGATTTTAACTTTAATATTTGCAAGCAAAAATTACAACAATTTGCTAAATTATGTATATTTTTTTATGAAACTTAATGAAGTTATTTGTTTATTTAAAGTTTTAAATTTATTCACTTTTAACAGTTTTAAATATGTCACGTAAAATAAATGGATTTTCTTTCAACAAACTTTATTTCCAATTTACTACCGTTTTATTACTGTATAACTTAAACATGACCATAGTTTATGAATATGATTTTTGAAATATCAAAATGGCAAATTGAAAGGAAAAAAAATTATCCTGAATTTTAAGCAAAAAACTATTTTATTAAAATTTACAATAAATCACATTAGTAAAATAACACAATACTCCTCTGCTCTTACAACAACATTGAAAGTGAAAGTTTGAATTCTCTGAACAAACCACAACTATTTCAAGAGGCGAGATATAATTTAAATGCAGAAATATTTCCCTTGTTACTATTCCTTTATAATTGAAATGACTGCCCAATATTAAAAGGAAACTCGTAGGTGAAATTTATGAAATGAGAAGTTATTTCGAATTCCCATCGGGGCCAATTAAAATCAGTGATTCGAATTTTAAAGTTCCTGTATCATTAGGTGAAATTCTATTAGGAGTTATAATGTGGACCCACTTAAGCCTAATTTTAACGTTATTTGAATCAAAGTTAATCATCATTCAATAAAATATGTCGTAAATGATGTGAGTTAATATTGATTTGATTATTAAAGTTTCCATGTAAAGAATGGTACTTTTAAATCTTTTATTCAGAATTGTTGTTCAAATAAATCTTATAAATTGCATCATTATTGAAAAATTATCGAGAATTGTCTCGTTTTTAATATTATGGATTACAATATATATATATATATATATATATATATATATATATATATATATATATATATATATATATATATATATATATATATATATATATATATATATATATATATATATGTATGTGTGTGTGTGTGTGTGTGTGTGTGCGTGTGTGATTATCTAAATAAACTAAAACAACATTCTATAACCATTTTCTAGATTTGAAAAATGTATTTAAAATTGTGAAAAATTTGTGTAATAAGACAAGTGTTGGCACTTCATTATGTGCAAAGGTATGACAAATATTGTGTAATATAAAAAAGATCAATACTCCTTAAATCTTGCTTTATGATGTCCTTGTACAGATAACTATGAATTTCAAAAATATTAAGTTTTTAGTCATTTTACGGATTTATAAATTTATAGATAGTTAAAAATTCTAAATGAATTACTGTATCACGCATGAAAATAAATATTTTTACATAAAGGATTTGTGATAAATATATAATATTCTCATTGAATTACATTTTAAAGCAATAAAAATATATGGCGTTCAAAGAAACTAGAATTTATATTTATTTTCCAAAATATTAAAATATTTAGTTAAATAATTTTTTACAATATATTATTTTAGTATACTTTAGTACCTTATTAATATCTTTTATATAAAGTAGGGTAAAGAACTTTGTAAGAAATAAAAATATATCTAACTAGGTGCATTACTAATTAAATATACCTATAAATAATATATTACTATACATTAATAATATGAAATATAATTTTAAACATAAAGATAAATATGCTTAAATAGGTAAGTGTAAAACGAGCTCTTTTAAATCATAAAGAAATTTTCAAGTAATTTAAGCATTTGAATTACAAAATTATTTTATAAAATTATTACAACTAAGAATCAGACAAGTATTAAATGAAATAATGTATGAAATTATTGAATATTAAGATTTTTAGTTCAAACTATAAAAATATTGAATGGGACTTTTTTTTACATTCAAAGTCATACAAAAGGGAAAAGGAATATAAAATCCTTAAACCTCAAAAAAACTTCATAAATTTTCTCAAATAACTTAAGTACTTACGCCAGAAAAACTATAAACAAATTTGGTTTACATCAATGTAAGTGTGGTCATCTCGTTTATTTAAAATAATTGCGTAATTTTATAATTGTTCTTTCATTTTTGAAATAAAACAATGAATTCTGTAAATTAAAAGACACATTAAACCAAATAATTTTGAATGTTTTCACAAAAATTTTAAAACATATGTATATAAATAATGATTATAATAGGAAAATTATATTTATTATTAATGGTAGTTTTATTATTCAAATTTAACTTTAATTTCTGGAAAAAAGCTAATTTGTTTTTGTACTTAGAGGTATCGGATCTGGGATTGCTTAGAACTCTCAAATTCATTTTATAATTTCTAAAATTATATATTAGACTTCTAATGATCGTCTCTTTTTCTTAAGATTTTGACTCAAGGCTGGTGCATCCATTCAAAAAGTAAATTCACTATCTTTAGTTGTGATGAATATATTTAATATATTTACTGTAGTCTGATAATAGGGCAACTCTTGAGAGTAGAAATTCTTTGGCTCATATACAGCCACTGTTAAGTAACTAGAGGTGAATATTGCATTTCTGCTTTCTACATGCATACATATTGCAAAGAATTTAACCTTTTCCTTTGTTGAACAATAGGAAGTGGATTTTGCAATTACCCATTTGTCAACTGGGATGGGTGTTTTATGTTTTTCCCCGCTTTATGTGAACACAGCTCATTTTCTGCGAACAGTTCTGTCAGAAGATACCTTAAATTGTCTTACAAAAGTTTATGTCTTTAAAATGTTCACTAGGTGATGTCAAAAACAAAACAAATTGCTCAACAATTAAACTTTATGCGTAATGGACATGTGACGTAAAATTGCATACTAAATAGTTAGAAATATTTAAAACAATAACATCCTTCCTTTCTTTTATGTAATATTAACAAAAGAAAATTTTAAAAACACTACACTTTTTCTTAATATCATTTTTATTTGAAAATGGCAGAAAATAAATAGCATCAAACTTAATACGAAATATGTAAAAACTTTAACTAAATTAATAATAATAAACGAGATTTTCTTTGCGTAATTCATTGAATAATTTTTAAGAATGAAACAAATTCATTGTACATTTGCTGTAGAAACAATATTAAGAACAATTACTTTGACTGTTAAAAATAAAAATAATTATATGTTTAATTATAGCAATATAAATACACATTCATTTATAATGAAATAAATAATTTTAATGCCCTTATAATTCTCCAATAAATTGACAATTTATGTACTTGTATTTCTTGTAAAATATCGAAGAATTAAGAATAAGATGTATTTATTTATAATAAAATGTTCTGCATATCATTTATATTATATAAATTTGTACTTAAACGCATTATTCACTAAAAGAAGCAAAATACCATCATCTTATGAATTTAAGGTTCTTGGATTAATTTTTGTTTCAAATCCTTTTAAATCAAAGAGTTGAGTTTTATATGATTTAGCTTTAAATAAAATTTTAATATTTGAAATTAATTCATTTATTTAAAGCATTGCTCGATAACTTACTCTTATCATTTGTAATTATCTGTCGTCTTTTACACAATTTACGACATTTTAATAACACACGTGCATTTGATCATTAAGATATTTCATAGTTTTTTTATTTAAAAATCTTAAAACAAAGAATAAACTTTTAGTAAGTTTAATGTTTTTCTGCATTTTCTCACAAAATTAAGTAGAAAATCAAAGTGAACAAGAATAAATCGATTAACTGATCAACAAGTAAATTTTTGCAATATTTGGCTTTTGCCACAGACACAAAGTGAAATTTTGTAAATGAAAGATCAACAGATCAAAATAGAATTGAAAAGTTTTCAATTTTTTTTACTGAAGTGGTAATAGAAACTATAAATCAAACTAAACGCTAACCACTTCGCAGAGTAAGACGTTTGTCCAAAAAATAAATTTATCTCGTAAAAGAGGTTTACATTAGTTAGAAAAGGAAGTTTTAAATAAATATATTTTTACATTACTTTAAACAGATTTATAAAAAGGGCATTCGAAATGAAAAACAATCCTTTATAAGTAGAATAAAAATTTAAAGCGTGTTTGAATATAATTCATGTTTGATATATAACTAAAAAATTATACTCACATGAAGAAAAGTACTTTTCTATTTTAAATATGCAAATCAATAATCATCGAATAAAATCAGATAAATTTATAATTATTTTTAATAAAATAAAAGTAAATGATTAAATCTCTCTCTTTTTGCATAATAATAAAACAATTATATTGCAATCAAATAAATTTCTTTAACATTTTTATATTTCAAAATATATGAATCAATATATTCATTGAATTATTATCATTTATTTATATATTAAATGAATTGTAACAAAATAATTAAAATTTGGTATTTTTACGTATAAATATTTTTTTTTTTGCAAATTCTATTCAATTGAAAATTGTTTCAATTAATGAAAATGTAAGTTTAAAGCATAATGAGTAAACAACTACTTGAATATGGTTTTCACTAGTAAATAAATTCTTTTTCCGAAATTAATAATTTACGTTTTCATTATTAATTACTTTACTTTCATTATTTTTCACTTAGGCATAAAAGGATATTTTTAAATATGATTTATTAATTATATTAAAATTAATTATTTTTAATATGATTATGAACCTACGATTTCTATGTATTTTCCTATTCCTTATTAATTAATTCATTAAGCAATGCAAAATACTATATTGTGAATAAAAATTATAAAAATATTATAAAAAAAACGCAATATACGTATAATCTAATATAATCGAATTATATTATCTTTATTTTTTAAGAGATAAACCTGTTTCAATGGTCTTATTTTGATAGATGATGGTTAAATTAATATTTTTTTTGTATTGTAACATTTAACGAATTAAATAATTCGTTAAATGTTACAATACAAAAAAAATATTAATTTAACCATCATCTATGTGTGTGTGTGTGTGAACTTATAATACACACACACACACACATATATATATATATATATATATATATATATAAACATAAATTTCCGTGCTCTGAAGAAAATATAATCTCCAGAAAAAATGTCAATTAAAAGATTATAATAACTGAAAAATATATTACGCACTTAAAGCTATAACTTTTTTAATGGGATAAAAACGATGCATTTTTTGCTCCCTTATCAATTTATAATTTTATAAGTAAAATAAAAACTTATAACACAATTAAAATCACTAAGTTAATCCATTAATTAAGATCATTGTCTCAAAGGAAAGAAATTTCTTTTATTTTTGAAACAAACATGATTTTGTTGAAAAATAAAGCAAAATGTAACCGTTGCAGGTGAGAATTAATTTAATTTAAGTGATGTAGTGAAACACGCTACCCCAAATTAGAACTACTCATAAAATTTTCGCTAAGTTTTTGTCAAAGAATTCAGGACATTTTTAACATCCGTAAAAGAAGTAAATACTTTTCGTCCCCAGAAAGTTTGCGGAGATTCTACGTGAGAAGAGTTGGCGTTGTAACAAAAGAGAAATACCGAAGAGATGCTCAAAAGAACCCATAAAAACCGATAATTTGAAACGCGATGAACCCGATAAGGCACGGGCATGGGGAAAAATTATTTATCTCTTCCCTTTGTTAAAATAGAAGAATAAAATCTTATCATTATCACACTTGCCTTAATATTCATAAATGAGTTTTTTTTCCCTAATGGATATGATATGATGTAACAATTATCACAGCTAATATAAATTTAATGTAATAAACTACATTTTTATTTTATATTGTCAATGTATATATGCCTAATTCATTCTTAAATTACAATAAATTAAAACTGTAGAATTATTTCTACTCCATTAAAATGAATTAATTTTAAAATAAATATGCTTTGATTCTCATTATAAAGTATTAAATTTAATATTTCAGAGCTAAGTGATACATTTGCTGTTAGAGATTTTCTTTAATATTTAAAATATCTTTATTTTTCTTCATTTTAAGCAGTAAATGCAATATATGATAGCATTTCGTTATTCTTTATATGGCTTAATATTACCTTAAATTATAAAATTTAAATTTTAATGGTCATACAAATTTTCACATTTTGAATGCAAATCATAAAGATGAACCATGAAAAATTATATAATCATACTGCATAAGAAACGGAATTTGATGTTTTAAACAAAGTTATAGGATTTCACCTCCTTACACAAAAGTGGTGACAAAATTTTGCGCAGAATTCCATTGGATTTCTATTGCTTAGAGCAAGGAATCTTGATTTATTCTACACTCAAATAGCTGTAGCTTTTGTATTTGAATATATTGGTTATCTATGGTACAGTTTTGTTTCGTTTATGACAGTACTTTATGATTTATAATAATGATGTAAATCATTTTCTTTGATTTTTTGATAATGTCTTGTAATGATATGAAGGAAACTATCCCCGGAGCAATATGACCAGAATGATCCATGACCGTATGGATTGCTTCTCATGGCACTCTTGTCAGAAAATTTTAATGCAAAAAAATGCTTTTTGACCATTAGCTAGGAATATGAAGAATTAAGACAAGATAAAGAAAGGTCAACAAGTTAACAGCTTTTACTTTAATCAAAAATTAATTAAGTACTAAAAAATGCAAATATATATAAAACGCAAATATAAAAAGAAATGATTGAGAAATAAGTGGAGAATCCAGTAAACGTGAATAAACTGAAAATTTATTTCTGCAGTTTATTTTAATAATTTCATCAGAATATCAACAGACACCATGTACTAACATAGCAGATGCATGTAAGCGTGTACTTTTACGTAGAAATTATATATTCCAGAATTATTATTTCCATCTACACTTCAGATATATATTTTTTTCTTCTTTTAATTAATTACTTAAACCAATTATATCAACAACCTGATGAACTTCTGCTGATTTCTTTCGCGATGTTAATTTTTCAAACCCGGGGAGAGAGAGAGAGAGAGAGAGAATGAATTAAAAAAACAAGAAAGTAATTAAGAATTTTTTAAAATCAATATATGTGTGTGATTCATTACTTTATTAACTGAAATAGAAAAAAAAATTTAAGACTTTAAGTTCATAAAAATACTTTTTATATTTATTTTATTTAAAATAAAACTTTGAGGCTTAAAATATTTTCATTTATATTTATATTGTTTTCAGTTTATTGCATAAATTTGTTGAAAAATCTCTGCATATATTTACATTAAAAAGTATTTTATTCTATATCATACGGCAAAGTTTATACTTCTCAATATAAATAATCGTCTAAAAAATATTTCACCTTTGGGTGCAAGTTTTAAATTCAACATTCATTAATTATGTCCGCTTTTTCTGAAATCTGTACTTATTCATCTAATTTGAATATTTGAATAGAATAATTAAAGTTATTTTTTCAACTATACTGCTAACTGCAAAAATATGAATATTGGGAAAAAATGTTGCCTGAAGATATTCATAAGTAAAGTTTTCAATAATTTTTATTTTATAAAAAGTGTTTAAATTCAATGTAAGTATAATTTTAAAAAAACTAATGGTACTTTTGAAAATATGACTCATTTTTAAATTTCTATAAGGTATTGTTTTAGAACTTTTTATATTTAAAAAATACTTAGTAAACTAAACACAAATTTAATGGGATATTTAAAAAAAATACAGAATGAGCTATGACACATTTTAGGAACAAATAATCATTATGAAATGGATATAAAAATCTATGGCATATTTCATATTAAGCAGATTTTAAAAAAATAATTAAATGACAAAATCAATAATAATAATAATTTAACCGTAGTTAAATGACTAGGCTTCTGAATTTCTAATATCATGCTGAGGAAAACAATGGATGGTGTGAAAAGAACAGCTGTAGTATCAAATTATGATCATAGTAGCATAAAAACACTGCCATTAGCAGAAAACGCCTTTTTACCTTCATCTCAATAGAAAATAATTTTTTTTCGTTTATCTGATAAAATCTGTTGTAAGAAATAGATAAATACTAAAATAGTGTTATCGATCTGTTGCTGTAATTACACTATAAAAGATGGTTTTTAGTCAATAACATTTTCTGTGTTCATCAAAGTGAAAAAGGAATAAACTTATTAGTAATGAGATTATTTAACTGTCTATATATATATATATATATATATATATATATATATATATATATATATATATATATATATATATATATATATATATATATATATATATATATATATATATATCTGTAAAATAATAAAAAATATACAATCTATTCTTGACAACTTTTCAACATTTGAAAGGTAGTATTGAAATTATTCCAAAGCAACTGTTGGAATTGTTTCCTATGAGGCATTCCGGAGATTTTTATAAATACCTTTTAAATTGCTTCGCTGCATAGTGGGGTATAAGAAATAACTGAAGCCAGATGGATTACCAAATGTCTTGATTTCGGGAATATATTATTAACTAATGTATGAAATTACCTCGATTGATTTCCTCAGACTGATGAATCGCAATTCAAACTCTCCAGAAGTGTTAACCACACAGCGATTGTGTGTGTATTTAAAGAAGGTTAACTTTATCTATTTATTGAAGAACCCACTGCTTTATCAGATGGTGGTAGTCTTTAATACCATTTCTGGTAAAGCAGCGGTTACTGAAATTGATATTTTTCTGATTTTTTAATCAATTTACACTCTTTGAAGATCTGTAAATGAATGTAAAGAAAGCCTACATTATTAGTAAACTTTTTATGGCATTCTTAGAGAATGATATAATTTCATCGATTTAAACACGAAATGCATAAAATATATTTAATTTTAAGCAAAGTTACGTTCTGTCACTTACCACTCTGCTAGTGCCAAAGCCCACCTTTAGCATTTTGTTTCAGTCACGTATACAATACACATGCTATTTTGACGGATCGCTGGCAATTCTGAATATAGTGTTTGTTCGTGACAAAGTTTTATTTAGACTATTCGCCAAATTATAAAATGCAATCTGGCAACTTGTGTATATCATGCAAGTATGAATATAATTTAACTCTGGGAATATAATGATTCCTTATGTCACAGTAATATAGCGGAACCACAGCCAGAGCATTTAGAATATTCGTAAGCATATTTATGACGTAAGAAACATTTCATTTGAAACTTATTTGTAGAAAAAAGAGCTATTTTTGTCACATCTTTTTGCTACAAAAACAGAAAATTATTTTAACTCTCTTTCATTACACAAAATATTTACTTTTTATTATCTGTTTGGTATTTGTCAAATATTTTACCTTCATTCGTTCTAAATTATTCATTCTTGGTTTTCCTGCATGTACATTTTCATTGAGAAAACTTGAGAATATTGTCTCATGATAAATTAAAACTGGAAAATATTTCGTTGTAATTTTGTGAATCAATAGAATATGTTTTCATATTGTAAAATAAAAACGATTTTTAATGGCAGATTATAAACACTTACAATAAAAAATAAGAATCAAGATCGAAGAACAGAATACAACAAACAAAAGTAGCTGTAACAGAGTTAATTAATCTAACACGTCTCTTGCCTCCTTATAACGCTCGACGATAAAATTCTTGCTCAGATTAGGACAGTGTAGAAGATATATTTAGTCCATCAACTCTTCCGAACTGCTCAGAGTACCCATCGGGATAAAAAAAACAATTTTTAATCTATAGAGATGATTTTGACGGCAATCATGTCCGGTGGCAAGGTGAAATTGGAGGTGGCAAAGAGCGACTGCTCTACGTCTTGGGAAATTTAATTATTTTTTCAAATTACAAAAATTGTTATAGAACTCTTCTAGGGCTTATGAGAAACAGGATAATGGAGTTCTTCCTGAGCTTGCACTTTGATAGATCTTTTAATAAGATTTTTAATATTATGGAAGTACATAAACCGAAAAACATTTTCAAGGTTAGAGCATCCTTCTTAGCCAAGAAGTCAGCTTTCTGATCGCTAAAAACTCTAAAGTGAACAAGAACTCAATGAAAAACTATAACTTTCTAGATTAATGAAAGGTTTTTTTAGATAATGAAAGCAATCTAATATGTGCTGTGTTATGGGATTTTTATCTGAAACGATAGCCAACAGAGAAACTTAGGAATTACTGAGTTTAAGAGCATTTGTAAATTTTTCCAAATGATATAGCAGAAGAGACAAAATTGTAAGCATAGCAGTAAAATCAACATCAAACGCAGAATTCGTTCTACAAACATGTGTAAAGAGAAATTTTCAGAGAAAAATTCTACACCTGAGTTAAGGTCATCAGCCAGGAGGAATCCATCAGTGAAGTTCCTGATCCTCTCTGGTTCGAGATAGAAAATATGTTTGGTATTTCGAGATGAGGACTCTCAAAATAAAGGGGTTCGTATTATTTGATTTTTTTTGACCCAGGTCAAGATTAATCAAAGCAAATTTCAAATTTATTCGATTTTGTGGCGGAACAAGTAATTCTGGATCATGCAAGTGAATTTTTTAAATTGAAAACTCTCTGCAAAATGTCCATTTAGGTCTTAGGAATTTTAATCAGATCTTTAGATTTCCAGAAACACTAATGATATTTTCTTAGAGAATTAAGGACTTCTCTTGAACTATAATATTAAGGTCTTATCACCACTCAACATAAGAATGGCATCATTCGTGATGTTTTTTTTTCTGCTCCTGAAACAATAAGTCAGGACTGATTTTGTATTTTTCTGTAGAGTATTGAGTAAATATTCCACTATCGTAACAAGTGGTATAGCAGTAAGTTAGAAGGAGAGGATAAACGTGGAGTAAATTTGCAGCATGGTTTGTCCAGTGCAACTCCACCTTGCTCCATCAAGACGATTAAGAACACTGAGTCTCATCGTAGCAAGGTTGGACAAGTCCAACCATGCTACGATGAGACTCATTGTAGTGGCCTCCATGTTAGTTTGCAATCAAATGTCAGATCCAGATAATTAAATTTATCGCACAAGGGGATTTGGAGTTCACTTATACGTCTTCTGAAGGTCCAAAGATTAGTGCATATGTAAGAAAGTCAGGCAGTATGATCTATTTAAGTTCACCTCTACGTTATAAGTATTTCACTAAACTTCCAAAGCTTTTAAGGTGGCAGAGAGCTTAGTTTCTATGTTTATCAGCGTATAAGATACCTTGACACCAGAAATTTCACTTATTTAAAAAAAAAATCATTAATTTAGATGTTAAAAAGGGAGCCACAACTAACAGCTCCCTATTGGAGACTTATTTTTCATATTAGGTTTCGAAAATGCGATGTCGTACTTCAGTCTGAAACAGCGCTGCCACAAGAGGTCAAAATAAAAATGTAAATTGAAACTATCTATAGAGATTTTATTGAAGAACATCTTATAAAATACAAATTAAGTTAAAGAAAATAATTATTGTTTCATTTAATATTCCGATATTCAAATCTGAAGCATAAAAATATGTATTCCTTGTTTTATGTACAGTTTATTTTTGATGCAAAAGTTATTTACACCAAATAAGCAAAAATTAATTATAAATATAACTTAATCATTTGATATAGATAATTTTCAATAAAAACATGATATTTCGTTTATTCTATCCAATAATTACTTATTTAATAAAGCATATTAATAAGGAAAACCCTTTAAAAAAGTGGGAAACTTAATAGTTTTTAAAGAAAAAAAATGTGGGCTATTAAATACATTCTTTATATAACTATTTTTAAAAATAAAAGACTAAATAAGAGCAATATATAATGATGTGATTATGATGACAAATTGAAACTTAAAACATTATAAGCGTAAGTGAGAAAATAGAAAAACTCTTTAAATTTCATAAATATATTAACAAAACTATTGTAATTTAATTTGGGTAGTAACTGTTTTCTATTTCACACAGATATCAACAATGGCTTGGAACTTAATAAGAAACATATCTTAAAACTATTATGAAAGTTCTTGTTATTTTGAAAAAGGAATTGATAATATCATTTATGATATTATCAATTCCTTTTTCAATTAATCTTTCACAGTATAAATGTGATTGATGTAGATTAATTCACTATAAACGTTTGATGCAATATTATATGTTTAATAAATTGAACAAATAAGTCATTCTCATTTAATTTTTTATCCTTCCAGAAATTGCATTTTTAAATGCATAACGTCAGGTTTCCTCAGTTGCAATACATGAATCTGGCCCGCTGTTAATGAAAATTCCACCCAAAAGACAATTTACGTGGTGAGCATTGATATACTTTGCAACATCCCCAGGTTCTAAGTCACAACGGGGGATTAAAGAGTTAGTAGTATAATATAGAAGAGTTGATAATCTAATGATAATAGAAAATTTAATAAAATATATAATTTTACATTTAAGAATTAATGTTCATATTATTTAAACTTTCATATCAATATTCACACTTTTTTTTAGTATGGAAAAAATTTGAGAAAAATAATAAGAAATGAATTATCCGCAAGTACAGTAATTTAAAAGTAATTAATGAAAAGATAATTCAAGTAAGGCATATTTTAAAAGTGAATAAATACTAGTTGCTTATTCATGATACATTTAAGCACTGGAATACTAAAAACAATTTCTCCAAACCAATCTAACAAAACTGCGCCAAAAGTTGGTAATTTCATTTCTATATGCGAAAAATTTGATAAATTTTCAATACAAATAATTTGTAAAATGTTTTTGAAATTTAAAAAAGCAGTTTTTTATGCATTTTATATAAGTTTTTATTAATTATTTTATTTATTATTAATAATTTTTTATTATTATTTTAAAGGTACACATAAATATACATGCTGCATATTGTTTAACATACCAAATAGATTTCTTTATCAGAATTAGTGACTAAAATAGAGGATTTTTTAAATACCAAGGAAAATGATATCAGCATAATTCTATATTATTATATTGTATAATGTTATTTAAACAAATCAATTACAGGTTTTTATTTTATAACATTCTACTTAATATGTTTATTTTACAGAAATTTGTAAAATCAATTTATATGCAAATCTTATCAAACTAGAAGCATCGCCTTTTATAGATTCTAGATAATTTTTTGTATTTCACAAATAACATTTTTCAAATTATTTCGATAGATTTTGTGATGAATTACATAGTTTCATAATGTAATGTGTTGTATTATAAGTATAATTACCTTTTGAGATTTCTTTACCATTATATATACATAAATGTTATCAAATAACACTTTTTTAAATATTTATGTAAACATCACGCCTCATCAAAATTACTTCCATAACTTTCATTCTCATCCCTCTTTATTATTCAAAGAATGTATTAAATCTCCTTTTATCCTCATTAAAATGCTATATATTTTTAAGTTTCCTGTAAAAACCATTTGTTTAAATTATCTATTCACCGTGTTTGAATAATTTACAAACTAATAACGATTATAAGCAAGATAACGTTTTTTGAATTTTTCCCTTTTATCAACAAGGTATAAGCATTAATCCTTTTTCCTCAATAATCTGCATTTAATTAATTTTTTCATATACTTTTACTTATTCAGGAACTCTTATTTATACAAGTATAAGGTTCTATGATATTTTTAACTTCAGTGAAAATTAGTTGTTAAAAAATAAATATTTAAGTTAATTCAACAAAGGGAGAAATTTCTTGGTTCTGAAAAGTTTGAGAAAATAACTTGCTTAAACACCGAAACTTTATAACAAGAACATAATAGATAGTCCCAAATTTTGAAACAATGAGCTTTTGAATTTGCCTCCAGCCAGTATTGGTACGTTTCAAAAGTTTCACATCACAAGAGAACAGAAATAGAGTTTTAAATAAACATGCGTTTGATAATACATGAGCTATGATATTCAATACAAGTAAAATCCTTGGTGGTAAGTAAATATGTATATCATAATGAAAAACTGTAGACTCAACAGGCTTTTGTTTCAAGGAATACGTTTTGTTAAAAATTTACGAAATAAATGTCAAGGTTAAAAGTCAAAAAATAAATCAACTAATATATTTGATTTTGATGCTAAAAATTGAATTTTACACGTCAGAATTAAGATCGAAATAAATATTGATTGATGGTAACTAACACATTTTTTTAATTTTCTTTAAAACAATATATTTGCAATTTTAAAATGACGTTTGGCTACAAATTCAGTTTTAAGAAATTAAAAATTTAGTGTAAATGATTTTGAGCAGGTGTGTTTAAATATATTAAGCCATGTACCCATCATAAGAATAATATTTAGATTCATAAATTATTGCGATAACTTTTAATATTTGAACTTTCAAGGCAATTGTTTTGGAGGATAGATTATTTCCGAGCTTTTCTTTGAAATAAGAAACAATAAAGTTGCATAAGCATATAAGAGTCAGATAAAAATAGCAATGAAAAACTCAAGATATAAGATGCTTTTGTTTTATCAAGTCAATTTTTTAAAACTTACAAAATGTGTATTTATCAGTGTCTTTAATGTAAAAGTTTAAAATTAGCTTTTTATTATGAGCTTTAAAGCATTATAAACTATTTAATATCGCAATTGCTTAGAATAGTTAAAAGTGCAGTCAAGATACTCAAAAAACGATTTCTAGTTGTTGTTACTTATGACATTTGGACATGTCAAGTTCGCTCTACTGAAGGCTATGCGAATTTAAGTCAGAAGAGTTTAACCATAGGATTAACACGAAGGTGAAAAAACTACTTTTCTCTCAGACTCTTCCCATAGATGGCTCCAGCAGAGGATACATTCCCTAAATTTCGACAATGATCCGGAGGGGGATAAAATTTTCTCCAGATCATAACACCCATGGTAACTCTTCAACGACCGATTACAGGACTTCCAGTACCACAGATTTTAAGATATCGTATGTACACATATATCTAATGCACTCGGTTTGCCTTTGATGGCATTGGGAATTGAACTCCTCTACCAGACCGAAGGCCGAGGAACCACTAGGCTACCACGACGCCACAAATTACGAGTAAAGCCACATAAGAAAGAAATTTTGGAAACAAATCTAGTAAAAGTAAATTTATAAATAATTGCTGATATTCAGCAATTTTTATCTGATGCATATATTAAAATTGATCTAATTCAATAAATTATCTCAATTATTTAGTATTTAAAAAAGAAGTTATGGGATTAGTTGGATGTGAAACAATCAACTAATTCTATAACTTATGTTTTTTTAAAAAAATAAAAGCTCAAAAACATTTCATTTGCAAGAAATAATTCGGTACATTCAATATTGAAAATCTGTTGACTTGAAATAATTTAATTTAAAGAAATATGTTTTTCAAAGCTAGAAGCTTATGTAATTTTTTTATACATATTAACACACATATTTACTAATAAATTATAGAGCTGTAAATTCTCTATTGCAGACAACACAATTAAATATTATGTAAAATGGTTTATAATTAATTATTATTAAAAAATCTTATTTTTATCATTGTTTGAAATAATGTATTGATTACATTATGACAAAAATTTGTGAATTTAGTTTTTAAGTATTTACAAATAATTAAAGTAAACATTTTTAAACAATATTGTGAGTATTTTTAATAGTTACAATTTATAAAAGAGCTTAAAATCTCTTAACAAAAACTTATTTATAAAAATACGTTATTATTAACCAATTTATCTTAAAAGAATGTTTAAAAAAAATTCCCGTTTTTCCAAATTCTTGCATATAGACGAAAAAGAACACTAAATGGGCATAATAACGTGTTGACTAGGTTGGACACTTTTGCATGAAGTAAAATTTATTTTAAATGTATTTATTTGATTTTAATATTATTATTATTAAATCCTTACATTTTAGCTTATTGAATGTAACATTAATTATAAAAGTATACATCTCATTTAGATCATTGTAAAATGCCTGAAACCGAATAAAAATGCATTCAAAAACATTCAGAAACAGTTAGCACTATTTGATGAAAGCAATTCCTTTTATTACATACAATATTTTAAGATGACAGTTTAATACTATGAAATAAATAAATCGGGGTGAGTATTTTGTGTAGGAAACATGCTAATACATGTTGTATTACTTAATACTTTTTTCTATACCTTAATCATTTCTATATAATAACTTATTCCATTAAATTATTTATATCAAAATTCAACTGTTCAGAATGTAAAGAATTTGATAAAAGTAGATACATATTATTCTGAATGCTGAGTATCTCCCATAAAGTGAAAAATTGATAGATAATAAAATATTTCAACAAATATATATTTGCAAAATAATTTTTTCTTTGCATGTACTTTTCACCCATGTGTATTTTCTATGATCCAAACATGCAGCCTTTATGAAAATAATAGCTTATAAATTATTTATGTCTATTCTAATCCCAGCACATTAATGATCATTTTATTTATTTAATGCTAATGTTTGTAACAAGTATGCTGAACGCTCAATATTAAATCGGTGGTTCAAGTTTTCGTTGTTATTTACTCTCTTGGAAACCATTCGAAGCAAATTATGAATGTAATATTCTGTGCATGTTAAAGGGGAAGCAGTGTAATAGTTAGTTTTAGGAGTACAGGAACGTTTGATATGTGGAGGTACACCCCACGCAAAAGATGTTCGATAAAACGCAAAGAAAGGGGATGTGGGTGAGCTAATGGAATTATCCACTTCTTTTCCCAATAATCTGCCCCCCTCCCCCAATTGTTTCCACCCCATTCTGTATTCCATCGACAAAAGAAGTAGTAGAAAAAGAAGGAAAAACAATCGAAAACAAATACTCTGCGAACAGCAAATGAAGGTGTTTCTGCTCATAACGGAGAAAGGTAATTCAAATATGGATTTGCGATGAAGATTTTGGTCTTTGGAACATTTTTCATATCCTTCACTTTCGATTAAATCGCTGTTAAATGCGCATAAAACTTTCGAGTCTTTTTTTTTCTTCTCATAACTTCTTTTCTATAGGTGTTTGATTTTGATTTTGAAAAAAAGGAGAAAAACCTTCCTAAGACATTTTAGGCAGAGATTAACATGTGAGTCAATTATAGTTACTATATCAACGATATTTTTATTATACTTTTGAAGTAAACGCATTTGGAGTCAGTATATATATATATATATATATATATATATATATAGGATATACACATAAATAGGAAATCTTTCTTAATCATATTTTTTAAGTTTTAAAAATAAAATATAATTTTAATTACTAGGAGATAAAAACAATTCTGCTTTTATGCTCTTATGGAAACAGGTTTCATATTTTAATTTTCAGAGTATTTTTTCTTATCCTTAATTTTAAAAATCTTAGGAAATCACATTAAAGGAAATAAAACAAATACGTATTTTATGTATGAATTTTCATATTATTGTTTTATTAAATAGGGGTTAATGAGATCTTGAACTATTTGAAGTTGAAAATAAATACAATGAATAAAATTATACCACATTAGAGGAATTTGTTTTTATAATGCTATAGATGGACGCAGAAAGATACGTATTCACTACAAAACAAATCGTAAATATTAAATTTTCAATTTTCAGACATATTAAATTATAAGAAATCATTTTTTTAAATCAAAATCTGAGAACGAAAGATGAATATTATTTCATTCCCATATATTCTAGTAAATTTCATTTTAACTAAACAGTATCAAAATAAAATCCTGATTTACATACGAATGATAAGCTTGAGACTTGATTGGTGTTTCCATACATGCATTACAGTATGGTGTGAATGCAGAATGTTTCGAATGGGGAATGATTTAAACCCCACTAAAACATCAAACAACTTGTAATTTTGACCTACTGACAAATAACAAGGTCAACACTTGTGAATGCATACCTTCCTCACACATCAACCCGCTAGAGTGTAGCTATTATTCTCGAATAATGTATGATCTGTATACACCATCACTGTGTAGGTGGTCTTCGACAACACCGAAGAAGATTTGAGTAGAAGTAAATTGCAATTTGAAAAAAAACTATGAAAGTGCAAGTATCAAAAATAAACATATTTCTTTTATGTGATGAATTATATTGCATTGAAAATATATACTATAATTGAAGAACTATATAAACTATTTTTGCAGTATAATAATAACTGTATTTGATTAGTTTAGTTATAATTAATTTCATTGTAACCTATTGAATTATATTTGTAAGGAAAATAAATATTAGGAAATGGAAAGTAAATATTTCTAAACACGTTTATAATATTTAACTGAATTCATTTTAAGTCATAGAATTTATATGGGTAAGAAATTTTCGACCTTCACTACCCACAATTAGAGGATGAATCAAATTTTCCTGCATAGAAAATTATTCAGAAATTCAATAAAAAATGTATTAACTAATTCCTTTAGCGATGAAAAATTGTTATTGATTAGCCAATTTAATATGAAAATCGTGTTAAATATCAAAGCAATTTTTATTTAAGTTGTATTAGCTTTCAAGCAATTTAAAAGATGTTAATGTATAACCTTTCACTACTATTTAAAAGATGTTACTAAAACTTGAATGGTAAAAGTTAAATTAGAATTTAATAAAGAAGATAGCTAAAATACATTATTTTGTATTTTAATTTCTATTATTTTATGTAAAAGGAAAACAAATTGTTGTTGTATTATAAGAAATGGTAATGATCTTCTATTGAGCACATATACAAAAAGTAAAATTATATTTTATTTTTTGTCATTTTTAAATAATGCAAGAAATTTTTTTCAAAGTTTACTAAACATCATTCAGTGTAACCTTTAATAATTTCCATATAATTTCAAGATAAAAAGGCAGTGAAATTGTAAACATAATGCACAAAACATCCAATATACAGAAAAATATTGCTATGATGTTATTGTATCCTAAATAAAGGCATATTTACTAAGCTTTTATTATAATAAATTCAGAACCCATTATTCATACATCAAAAATTTGATTTTTTTAAAAAATAAAATCTTTTTCAAAGTAACAGATTTCAAAGAAAAATGCTTTTGAAAAAACTTCTTTTCATTCAATGGCTTTATTTTGAGCAAAACGTGCTGGAAATAAATGCTTCAGTGTACACACAAATTTATATATACATCATTTAATCAGTTTCCAAGAATTTCTTTGAGGGACATGTAATTAAATACTATATTCATATTATTTTGGAATTAATTTAACTATTTTTGTTAATAATTTAAATTTAAATTAGACTTTTATATAGGAAATCTGTTTTGCACTCCTGTAAACATTTTCATTGAAAAATAAACCAAAAAATATTTCTTATGCCGAATGTTTCAGATTATAAAATGGGAAAATTGAGCATGATTAAATAACTCTTGATGTTTAAAACACCAACAGCAAAGTTTCGCATGAATGCATTGAAAATAACACAAGTATCTATAAAAGATTAATTTAATATGAAAAATTTGACTAAGTAAAGAAAAATACTATAATTAACTAATATTTATAAATTTCCATACATAAAGCATGTATTTATACCTATCATAATAGTTCCACTTTCAAATATAATCGGAATAATTATAATATACTTGTGATTATATATAGTTGTGCCACTTTATGATTAAACATATGTTGCATAATATTATACTGAATATTTCTTAGTTGCCATGAAGAAATAACGACCCTTTGATAAGCTTCGGGTTCCTATATAACCTTCACAAAAATGTGTACTGAATTACAATAGTTCAGCATCGTTTTGTTAACAGCGTGAGACAAATATATATAGTGAGATAGATTTACTATAGCTTCAGTGTTTAGTAATTCAGTACGAATTTTAATGGAAAACATTCCTCTTCACGTATGATACTAAGAGTAAAAGACGAAAAGCTCACGAACATTAATAAAATCACAGAATAAAGATTCCTGATTTTCCCTATTTTTTAAGGGTATTAATATTAAGAGTATCTAAAAGGGCCGTGGTAGCCAAATGGTTAGGGTATCGGACTTCCATCCAAAAGGCTGGGGTTCCATTCCCAATGACCCACCGAGTTCATGCCATGTACGTGCTCGTTAAATCTGTAGAATCGAAAGTCCTGTGGTCGGTCGTTGAGCAGTTACCATGGGTGCAATGGTCTGGAGAAATTTACTCTCCCTTCAGATCAATGCCAAAATTGAGGGAGTAGATCCTCTGGTGCTGCCATTTGTCGGAGGATTTGAAGAAAATAAGTCGTACTTTCACCTTCATGGTGCTCTGATTAAATGAAAGACGCCCCCAATTGACTTAAATTCGCATAGCTGAGGCATAGCGAGCTTGGCTTGTCCAAGTGTAATTAGTAACAACAACAGAGTATCTAAATATTTTTTAACTAAATAAATTGTAATATATTATAATTTTAGAAGTAATATGAAATATATTTCTATACAAATTTTAGCAATAAAATCACATTACGCTTGTGTTAAAACATTTTTGCTCTTATTTCGGAAAAATAAATATAATTCGAATTTTAAATATATTTGTTCGCGAGACTGCGTAGTTATTCCAAAGACTAAATGCTTGTAAGCATAATTCTTATCCTAAGTAACTTTCTTTAGCACATGCATAAAAGTTAAATAAAAGTTTTTAAAATGTTACAAAATTAATAATATTAACGAAATTTTTTAATTATAATTGTTTATTTTTTAATCTCGTCTTTTTTTTTTATTGAAAAAGTAATAAGAATAAAATCTTCTCATGATTAAAATAATTATTTTAGAAAAAATGTATGTCTTTACAGCTTTAATTATATAGATACATTCTTTCGTAACTATAATAACAAAAACAGTTTTTTATCATTTTTTAAAGAAATCAATTTTTGATGTATTTTGGACTAAGTAAAAATCCTTAATCTCATCCATCTTACAATTCCTTTAAAGCTTTTACAGAATATAATATATTTTTATTTACCAAAACTGACTTCTGAATTCGCATTCATATTTTTAATTTATTGTGTGTGCGAATAAATCTCATATTTTTATGGAAATTTTAATAAACTTAATTTTGAATGCACGATTTGATATTGTTCATAAGATTCAAATATTTTGAGTAAACACATTTTAAAATTTATTGGCATTACTTAAATTCGATACGAAAGTTGGAATTGAAGAATAATGAATATACAACAGATTTCTCATTTTATTTGAATTTTTTAATTGGCATTTTATTTTGAAAAAAAGACGCCTAAATTTGACACATTTTATTTTTATGTACATTAAATTTTTGTCGCAGTAACACTAAGAAATAATAACGTTCATATGATGATGAATTATTTAAATCTATTTATAAACTTAATACAAAATGCAAAGTATAATTGAATGTATCAGATAACAATTACATTAAATATTGTTTTACAATATCATAAAATAAACAGGTTTATACATATAATTCTCTTTTAAGATAGCTTACATTTGGTAACATTTATTATTTAAAAGACTAGAAACTTTTCTTTGTAGAATATGAATAACTATAAACTTTTCTTTGTAAAATGTTTCTTTGTAGAATACTTAATCCCGTTTGGAATATCTAAACGGGATTAAGTTTACATTTGTCCATAAAGTAGTCATGGAATGTTTCATGCAATAAACAGGTACGCAACTTAATTTCAAATTTAATCATTCATTTTATTTACCACAAAAAATTTATTCATTTTCTATTTACTAAAATTTAATTTAGCTTTCAATTTCCATGAAAAGCAGATGAACGCTATTTCAAGTCTGTACAAAAGCAGTTTAGCTAAACTTTTCAAAATATACGCAAGCTTTTAATGAGATTTATCATTATTTTTAAAAATAAAAAAATTGCAATTGAGAAATATACTTCAAAAATATTAATTAGTTCTCTACAATGGAAATATTTCATTTCACTAAAATTTATTAAAAGAAATTAAAAAATAATCTGAGATTTAAAATTTTGCAGAATCATTAGTACAAATATTTGTTAAGTAGAGGTTTTCAATGAATTGGAATTTGTAGAAATCAAGTATACACAGTAAGTAATTAAAAGGTTATTATGACTTATAAACTTATTTTCTGTCTTAAAATCTAGAGTTATTTTTTAATTTTAATGCTTATGTATAGATTCATTTAATGAATTCATAATAATAAGAAAATAAATTTTCTAAGAAATGCGGGAGAAAAGCAACAATATTTTCAACTTAATTACCATAATTAGAATGCAATATTTTACAGAAGTTGACTCCAATAGTTAATGTCATAAAAAATAGAATTGTTGATTTTAACTCAAAATAATATAATATATCTTAATGTGAAAAAGAATAAAATATATAATAAATACGTTGTCATTTAAACATTTGATATGCATTTTACATATTAATTGAGACATGATATGAAGAGCTAAATTAAGTAAAGTTATTTTTTTTAATAAATTTTATTCAAAATAAGATTTAAATATTTGAAATAATGGTATTAAAAATATTTTTCATAGCATGTTAAAATATTTCTGATTAAAAGTAACCAATCCCCAGATTATTTAAGGAACCTTATTTGGAAACTAATTAATTGAGTTTTGAATAATCATAAAATTTGTGAATATTATTTTATAGGTATTTCCGATAAGTATTACATGGCTTATAATATTTAACCGATATTAATATTAATTTGAAAAAAGAGATTCAATACTCTTCAATGTAAATGCTTTCATCCACTTAACAGAGATTATATACCATTTTACACAAATTTTGACTTAATTTTAATTATAAATATTATTAAAATTAAGTCAAAATTTGTGTAAAATGGTATATAAATATATAAAATATATAAATATAATATTATAAATATACAGAAATTTACCTATGCGTGCAATCGAATCACATAACAAATGTAAAAAGAAAATGTGAGAAAAATATGTTTGTTATTCCTAGGAAAGGTGAAATTCATTGAAATCATTATACAAATAATAAAGAATTTAATGATAAAATACCATATCGTATAAAAAATATTCGCACAAATAATGAACGGTCATAAATGTATAAAAAATATTATGTTATGTATCTTTTACAATTAAATATAAATGAAATAAAATAATATTGTTAATTTACACTGATTTATTCATTAAGTTACCGTCATGATATTCATCTCCAGTAATGTGCTCAGGTAAATAAATCACAGAAAATTTTTACTCGAAATAACTTTTCCCATATAATCTTTACTTATTCCTTATCTTACTTTTATGATAATTGATGGAAGAAATAATGAGCAATAATTACAACATAAAACATTAAACACAATTTTTAATGTATTAATTGAACACTGGGAGCATTGAATAATTTAATTCAAATGTATTTTAGTATTTTTTTTCATATAATAATGCATACGAAAATATTTGAAAAGTTTTAACGTTATGTTTGAAATATGATGAATTACAAAGCGTATTAACACATTTTTAGAACGATTTCTTAAACGAATTTAAAAAAAGTAAATGTTTTAGAATAAAACTTTTTGGCAACAGCTTATTATTATTTGAAATGAGAAATATCGTATTCTACTTTTAATTTATTCTTCTTTCAAAATGTCGCATATAAACAAGCTGTGAATTGAAGGATATGTTTTTGCGTTTTCCGCATAGAAATATTCTTATTCCAGAATTCAAAAACGTTGTGAAATGCATGGTATTAAAATTTCTTAGTGCAAAAATACAACATTATTAATCGGAAAGATAAAAATCTCCAGTCATTATTTCTACATAGAAAGAAGACTCCAAACCAATATCCGTAAAAGGTAAGTACTGTTCCAAATGTTTCTAAAATGAAATCGCTGGTAACAAGAGAAAATCCGCCAACACAGAAATCAATTGCAAAGTCTTTAGATACATCTGTAGCAACAATAAATAAAATAATAAACCAGTATTTACAACTTAAAAATGCTAAAAAACATAATGTTCACCCGCTTTTGCCGAGACATGTGGCTCAACGCAAAACATTTTGTAGAATTCTGTATGAAAACCACTTAGCAGGAGATAATTGGAAAAACCATTGTGACCCTAAATGAAGCATGGGTTTACCTAAATGACAGACAAAAAGGTCTTTTTACTATAGAAAATGAGGAGAAAAAAATATACAAGCCCGTTTCCGTCAATATAAAGAAAGTTTCAGTAATGAGTGTAGGATTCTCGCAGGTTTTTGCTACAATGTGAAATTGAAAATAAGAAGAGTGAAAAGAAATGTTAAAATCAAGTCATCGCACTATCAGGAGAAGGTTTTATGTCCAATATTTACAAAAGAAATTTCTTTATCCCAAAAACTTTCAAAGAGAGAAATTTCATCAAGACAAAGCTATAAGTCATACTTCGAAAACTACCACTGCATTCCTTGAAAAAAATGATGACTAATACAGGTATTGCATGTGTACATATTCAACATATCCTTGCAAAGTCTCCTGACGTTTCACCTATGGACTATTGTGCCTTTGGTCTGTTAAAAAAGGCTCTTTCTAAACGCAAACCCACCACGATAGATGGACTCTGGAAAGTAGTGGAAGAGGAATGGAAAGCAATACCCCTGGAAATATTGCGAAAAGCTCTTCTATCATGGAAATCACGATGCAGAATTATATTCCAGAAAAAAGGCTATCAGACCGAACATTAAAAAAAAATAATCTTCATATTTTAAACATTAATTAAACGGCTGCAAAATCGTTCTAAAATATGTTTATACCCTCTGTATTTTCACTGTTTTGTTTTAGACGAAAGAAAATGTATATAGTTTAATAATTCTCTCTAAAGTGCTCAATAAATTCAATTTGCATTTATTTATCTATTTTCAATGCTTCGTATGTACTTTAATTGCTGTAATATTCGACCATTGAGAAAAAACAGCTAATAATTCTTATAAGAGAATTATTCTAAAATAAATACTTACTTCTCATTTGACATTAAAATATTTTTCATTTTTAAATGCTTTCACAAAATAACTATTCTGGAAGAAAATAAGCAAATTTTACTGAAGAAAATTTGCTTAAATCTAAATTCAAACAAATTATAAATTAAAAAAAATCATATGGTCTACATGTTAAAATTTCTCAAAATTCTAAAAATACTTATCTCTAGAATTCTAAATTTTTGAATAAATAAAACTTTATTTGTCTAACTAAACTTAATTTTAATGTTTCTCTTTAACTGGAACTAACTTAATTAAAATTCTTAGCTAAACTTATTTTGATTAATTTATTTAAATTTCAACTCACTTATTATTTTCCTTTAATATATATATTCTTTCTTCTTATATATAATTGATAAAACAAATTCGTTCTTAAATATTAGAAGACTTTGAATATTTTATCAACACTAGATCTACTAGCCATCAAAAGTTTCTCAATTTTTGCAACTAATTTTCTCAGTTTTTGCTAAAAACTTTTGTTTTCTATGAAAATTCCTGTGTGACTTGGTTCAGTGTTACCGTAACTTAATGTTTCCTATCATTGACTTCAGAGATAAGGCTTGCTTTAACCCAACAATTTTGCCATATCATCCATTAGTGAATCCGGCTGTTCTAATTATTAGAAAATCAATGTCCCTTTCATTAGGAATAGTTCTCTCCTTAGTGGTGAGATTAACACATTCAGTTAGATGAAGAACTCAGTTAATTAAATGTAGGTCGTGAAATTTGATCGTAATTAGAGAGTATTCAGTTCATATTATATTTAATTATATCAACTGAATATATTATTTAAGGAATACATTTTTTGTATATAATGCTTTTATAAAGAATTGTATAAGACGTGCTGCTATAAAATTAATATTTTTATCTGTAATATATATATATGTGTGTGTAGTGTGTGTGTGTGTGAGTGGGTGGTTGTGTATGTGTAGTATGTCCGTGTGCATAATTAAACCATGATTTAATAAAATATTGCTGTACCAACAACATTTATTACATCGATTTGAAAGTAAAATAGAAATTAAACAAGCTATCTTTATACAAAATATATGAATCTGATAACCATATATATGTAGTACTGTATATAACATATATTTCATTTATAAGGATAGTTGGCTCCTTAAGCGATTTGTTAAACGCGCGGTGTTGTAAAAATTTTTATCTTTATAATATTACTTACTCTAAAAATAGTATCTTCATCTTTTAAATTCAAAATACTGCTTCTTTTTTGATTGTTAATATTATAGTATTCTCAATTATAATATGGTTTTCCTTTTGAATTTTATTATGAAATAAAATTCATTTTGAATTCTATACAATTTTACCAAATGAAATGCACTATTGCATCGAACAAAGGGGAAATGTATATTCAGTTCTTTCTGAATAATTTCTTAATTATGTTTAAGTTTTGCAAATAATTTTTATGAAATGTTTTTAATATTTCATTAAAATATGCTTAAATGAAATTTAAAAAAATTCATCAACAGTTAGTTTTTAGAATCTTTTGTTTTGATTTATTCTGAAAATAAATATTATCTATAACAAAATTAACACAAGAATGATGATCATATTTAGCTACTTGGAAAAATCTGTTGTTTTCAAATTTAAGAGTTTTACTCATCTCTAACAATGTGTAGAAGCATGTACTTTAAAGATTATTGGCCAACAATATGCGTCTTAACATAATTAGCATCTAAAATGCAATTTTTTTTTGTGTGTAATGAGATTTATTTCAGTTTTATAAGCATGCGCGTTTTTATAGAACAAAATATTTTACGCAGAAATAAACAATAGGTTTTTCTAAAATTAATTAAATTTTACTTAAGTATTGAAAATAATTATGCATAAATATTACGAAATAATCGTTTAATTAATTTAATTTTAATTGTTCTAACTGTAAATAAATAAAATGTACTATTATTCACTTCAAATACCACCCTTATATATTTTTATGTATTCTAAAATTTTAGATATTTTTAAGAAAGTGAAAAGTTTATAAAACTAAATTCCAGTGTTCCTTATTAAAACTATTTCTCATTCGGAAATTCATCATAACTAAATAAAATCAAACTCATTACTTTTCAGGTGCAATAATGTGTACAATAATGTTTGAATGTCTCGTTTCAAGAAATATTGAAAATAAGAATATTATTTGAGAGAAATATATTTGGTGCGGATTATTCGATTATTTATTTGAAAAGACACCTTAAAGAAAGAGATTTATAAAAGTAAAAAGATTGCGAAAAATGCGCTTAAAGTTAATTATTTGGACTTACAACTATATTAGATTATATTTGTATCTACTGCTTGGCATTTATTTTCTTCATATGAAAGTCTAAAAAAATATTAAAATACCAGAAATTTATTAATAATAAGTTCTCTATGAATATAAGCAAAATATAACAAGTTTCAAAATCATATTAAACTCTTAGTTTCAGTATTTACTCAGAATTATTATTATTTACTTAAATGAGAGATAATTTTGCTTTTAAGCGATTTTAAATTTTTATTATAAAACAATATAAATTATTTTTATTACAAAATATCATTAGTAAAAAAGTTATTTCAGCATAGTAAATCTTAAAACCTATCCCCAATGGACAGCGTTAATCATTTGTTTTCTCCAATTATTTAATTTTATGTTTCATGTCTAGTAGTAATACAATCGGAAATAAATTGTTCATAAATGCCCAACTGAAAAATTTAGAGGAATTTCTCCCTAAAGAGAAATTTTAAACTTACCACTTAAAATGCCTTTATTTGAAGGAGTTTTAACTGTAAGATAATAAAAAATCGGATTCAATTCTGAACGATTCAGACAAACAGTGCATGTATATATCAACTTGAACTGAGTATTAAATTTTCATATCGCTTCATTTTATGGCATATAACCTATTTAACTTCATTACCCTTTTAAGTTCTATATAAATGTTTTCACCATGTTTATTCAACAAAAGATCAAACTCGAAAATATTTCATTGAGTCCAATTTGAGATAGTTGTTGAAAAGATACGCAGTGAAAATATGTAATAATTTATTCGCCCATATAATGTAAATTATACGTCCACAAGCTCCTTTAAAGCAATTTCATAAGTTACTCTAACTCTTAATATCTCGTCACTACGAAAAGATTATTAAAATCCAAGAAAATATGCTTACATCTACTTTTTTACTAACTTCCCACTGTTAAGGTAGTCATTAATGAGTTAATTCATTCTAAGAGAATCATTTCTGTGTTCCTTATGTTTATGACTGGAGGAACGGTGGGAGGAAACGAGACGGAATACGCTTTCCATGTCGATCGACGGCAATCGAAAAGGGAAACCGGAAGTCGTTAACGATCCACAGACGCTAAATCCATTTCCGTGGATTTCCACCGTTTCTTCCCAAAGAGAGAGCAAAAGAAGGAAAAGGAAGACGAGGGAAAAAAAAAGATTTGCTTCTCCCAAACCTGGAATATTTCTGCGACTCCCACGGAGAAGTCTTCTGACAAATCTCTCCCAACAGCGACTAGCTTCGTCAGGGGGAAAGAAACACAAATAAGGAATAAAAAAAAAAAAAATGAGCGGTGGTATTTTTATGCATATTTGTTTATTCGACAAGTATTTTCACAGGCAATTCAGCATTGGTATTAAATTAGCGGCGAATTACAACTGAGAGAAAATAAAATGGGATAAAAATCAAGAGTGAGATTTGTTTGCAAAAAATAAACTTTTCCTCTCAAATTGATCTGATATATATTTATTGCTTCTTTATAATATATAAATGTTAATTTACCACATATGTGTGTGTATTTTTTAATGACTTGCTTATATTATAAATTAATTTTGTGTATTAGTTAATTGTGCATTCACACACACTAACACACACCCACACACACACACACACACACACACACACACACACACACATATATATATATATATATATATATATATATATATATATATATATATATATTATAAAAATACATACATTGCACATGCTAATTCCAGTAATAAGTAAATTTAATTTTTATAATCTAATAACTCCTTTTTTTTCTCTAATCATATACAATTACCAATAATAGATCAATAAATCAAATGATAAGATTCCAAAAATTAGGAAATTATTAACTTCTATATTTGTTGTAAATATAATTAGTAATTAACTATAATAAAATAAAAAATTATATAAATAAGCAGCCGTATGAAGAGCTTATTGTTATGGAAATTAGTTTTGGGACTTAAAAGGAACATACTGAATCATGCAAAGTCACGATAGAAAAAAGAAGGTGTTAATCAACATTCCTACTTTTATTCATCAAGTGCATTTTGACTAAATGGAAGATAAAAACATCAAATGTTCCCCTCATCCACATTTTAAAACTGAAAAGAGCTAAATCATAAGAATTTATGTGTAAATATCGGTTATATAGTAATGAACTTTTTTTTTAGTGCGTACTTACATACCAAAAGACGTTCCAAATTTAAATATTATTAGAAAAATTAATTAGGTATATTTTCTAAGTAACAAAATTTTTGGCGACTTATCACTTTATCACATTTTAAAAATTCATTTATTTTATGTGAACTAAAACTTATTAAACACTCCTGCAATTCTTTTAGTTGGCAACATTTTCAGGAGAAATAAAAAAAAAATTAAAAAAATTAATTAGGTTATTTAAGCAGAAATGTATAGATATGATATTATTTCTTCTATTATTTCAAGCTGTTTGATTTATATAAAAATTACTTTAAGGTAAATAAGGTGTCTCTCTTTCTTTAATGTAACTAGTAGGCATGAATAACTCAACCCAAACAATCATATTTTGATTTTTTTTTTAAATTATTCCTATATGCTTTACTATAATCTAATTTGTCCGAAATGGATTTTAATCCTTGATATTCAAGCGAATATATTTTATTAGTGATAATGATTAAGAACGTACTTTGTTTTCATGTACTTTTAGTTTCAGTTTTCAATAATAATTATATATATATATATATATATATATATATATATATATATATATATATATATATATATATATATATATATAATTTTTTTAATTGTGTAAATATATATTTATGAATTTGATTTAAAACTTTATTACATACTAATTGTTTTTAAATGATAACTGTACCTGAGTTTATTAACAAAAAAATGTAGCATAAATTTCTAGCATCTCAAGCTTATAACTATGATTGTATACTGTAGAATAAATTCTAGAATCACTTCTATTTATGTACATTTTTATATAAACGATATAAAACAAACAAATAAAAATTAAACAATTTATAACAATTAACATTTATCACGTGAATTAATCTTACTTGTTTATTTTCTATCTCTTTTTTAATTTATATCTTCTAGAAAAAGGAAGAATGAAACTTGGGAAAAAAAGAGAAAGAAAAAGCGGTGTACTTTAAAAGAATGGACATTTATTTTTAAAGCAAAGCTTTATTCATTTCTCTTTTTCCACAAAACAGTATTTGCATGCTATTAATGTTAAAAACAATCCTAAGGTATTTCTTTTTTCAAGTATTTTATTTCTTGCACGTTTTATCCTTATTCCATTACCGTTTTATTTTTTTTAATAATTAAAACTGTATTACAGAATTGTTATCAAAATTGTTCAAGGATATTGCTTGTATTCCATAGAGTATGGATTATTTACTAAACTCTCTCTATTTATATACACACAGGGATCTTATTCACAAATCCTGGGTATCAAAGTTCCTATGCATCCAGTATCACATTGTTAAGCTTCGTTCTTCATTGCTTCATGCTTAATGCTTTTCATAAACATCTGCTTGTTTATGGTAAAATAAGCAATTCCGGTTCCCCGATGACGAAATGTATAGAATCCGTCAGCGTAGCGTGAACTTTCCTCTATTTCCCAAAACCTGATTAAAACTTGTCCAAGCATGCTTAAGTGGAGCGCTTAAGCGAATGAAGTCATAGTCGGTGAAGTTACGATAAAGTATAATTAGAGTTAATTTAGCAGCTTTTTAAACAAGATACGAGCAAAAGCGATCCACAAGTTTACTGGCTACCATGGTGAATTTTTCATGTTTTTCTATCAAATATGTCCTACCGAAAGTTTCCGATTATATAAAATTTAAGTATTTAATATTATTAATAATATATTAATTTATAATTATTATGATTGCAATGGCTTTCCCTGTAGTATATAAGCAATAAGCAGCATATTGTTTAAGGATGTTATTGTTTGTATCTTGTAAACAGTTACATTAAAAATATTCGTATCGGTTTGTCACTAAAGAAATAAGAGTTTTATAGAGTCAACTTGAATTTTTATTTTTAAGGGGGTCAAAATAACTATCAGGTTATTTATACCCTTAACTTAATATTTGACGATTAATTTTTAAGAAAATCACAACAATTATTTAGTTATAATATCAAGCATTATCAATTATTAAGTTGTAAGTTTTACAACTATTTAATTGTAAGATCAAAATGATACTTAATGCTGCTTATATTTTGTTTAAATTTTAGTTATTTTTGGAATAAAGTAACCAAAATGGGAGAATAAAACGTTACAATTTAATAGTTGATATTGTTTGATGTTACAACTTAAAAGTTGCAAGTTCAGTATATTGCCATGCAGAAAATTTTGAAATTTTCACTATATTATAATTTTAGTAATTTTAAAAATGAGTCACATTAATTTTTCTTATGTTGCTTTCTCTATCATATTTTAATTTATTCTAAAGTGGATGTACTTAAAATGCGTATGCTTTTTTAAGTAATATAGACACTTTTTACACGACATTATGAAATAATCTGAGCAATAGGAAGTCATCAAAAGCCCTTTGTGGTACATATGATATTCCGTGTTTTTTCCAAAAAATTATTTTTTTTATGATTTTTCCCATTTACCGAGAAGAAAAACTTGGAAAACTCCAAACCACACTAAAAGACATATACATACTGAAATTAAATACCTATTTTCCAACGTTCAAAAGCAGCTGAGATCAAACCTTCAATAAGTGAGGTTCTACCACTAAACTATGGTGAGTTCTAATAGAAATAAATGAAGTTATTAAAATTTATACAATCTAATTTATATAAACATGATGTCCTAGTGAAATTTAATAAAATAATAGAGTAAAAGAAATTAATAATAAGTAAATGATTAAAATAATAATAATAAATTTAATAATAGAATAACTTTACTTCCACTTTTTTAAATTTTGTAAGGAAATATTTTAAACAAATTAATAACAGATAAGTATCTTACTACTTCTACTAATACACTAATAAAATTTAAAATGTTATACATATAATTTTTTTAAATCATAAGCAAAATTAAATCATAAACAAAAACAGGTATCAAAATCTTAAGAGATAAATTTTAAGAAAAAGGAAACATTTAAAAATCTAAAATTATTGCTTTTAACATTTTTAAATAAAAGTTAATGTGAACGAGCTCTTCATTTTCACAAATTATGGTCATTTTATTACAATGAGATTACGATCATTAAATATATGCAGAGTTGTTTACAATTTAATCGCCTAGAAGTACAACTTTTCAACTGAAATTTTCATTTAGCAAAATGAGAAAAAATTGGCATTCTTTCTCATAAAGTACTAGATGACGAAAGTAACGAAAACGCTAAAGAGCAACAGATCTCGTATAGCGGGTAAATTAAGGATAAAATAACAATTCTCAACAAATCTTATTTGAGATATAACATAATATAAAAAAACACCTGCTCAAATAAAGCGAAGAGTAATAATAATGAATAAAAAGAAATATTCTTTTTCTTTTTGTATTTCTTCTACATGTTGCCTATCTAAAAAAGTAAAACTAAAGCAAATAAAAAAGGGGATGAAAGAGTATTATTTAGATAATGAGAAATTCCTCCATTTGAGAGAAAACAAAAAGAAACGGATTTTTGGGAGGTTGTAGGAAAAAAAAAAAACTGCTCGCAAATGCTTGAACAACAGCACCTAGAAGTAATAATAATTCCGCTATGAGCGACCACTTACATTAATGAGCAGAAGGTAAACTTTAAAAAAACTGACGAAGCAGGGTTAGGGGTTTTATTTTCTTTCCCCACTCATTTTTTTTACAATATTTTACCAAACAGCCTCCTTCATACTCCTTCAAAAATGTAATTACTGCAATATTCAAACACTGTTTCTACTCTTCCCTAAAGAATAACTGGAACTCGTTTTGGCGAAGAGATGAGCATTTACATATACATAGATATCTGTGCTTTTATTCGCTGTACACTAACTCAGTTAATATGAGCTTGAAAATTTAAAATACATTTTCAGGATTAGATCTAATTAGAAATAAAGCCTAAACTAACAGGATGTTATAACTTTCTTTAGATCATCAACACATCTTAAAGACAGCAGCCACAAAAGTCTCCAGTCTCTTTCTGTCAACAAACTTCATTAAAAATGTGTAGGAAATATTTTTGAAAGTACTATGTAAGACGTGCTTGCAAAAATTATGATTAAAATCACAAGAAAAGTTTCGTTTCAATAATGACTTTTAATGATGATACTTTGAAAAATATTCAATTGGAGACACAAATAACTATTCACAAAATACAGAATTGTAACGGAATATTAACAGTTAAAATTAAATGTTCAAAATAATCGTTATTTAAATAATAAATAGATTATAATAAATAGTCAAAAATATAGGAAAATAAGAAAGTTACATGTATATTACTATAACTATTAATATATTCTTGTTCTTTTATTTTGAAATTGTAAGGTATTATAAAAGAATCCCCCACACACAATCTATACAAACATTTACGTAACCCTCAGTTGTAGATTCTTTTATTTAGGTTATCAGTAGGTCTTTAAAATAAAATGTGAAAAGTTATTAGGAAGTTAGGGTTAGTACATTTCATTCGTATTTATTTAAAATTTTTCTCAATAGTTAATTTTTTCAACATCTTTACTTACCCCGTAACATAGTTGGTCTTTGTAAATCTTCCCTCAAAAAAATATTTTTTCACATCTGAAAAATTTTAAATTCTAGCCTTTTAAACTTTTATTTTTAAATCACGAATAGTTTTCTTGTAATATTTTAGATAATATTTAAATCAATGAACATTTTAATAAAATCTCTGTTTTTAGAAAATCATAGCAATTATTGTACAAGAAATATTTTAAAATTTCTCAAGTTGCATAGAAGTGACTAAAGTCAATGTATGTCCACATTTAAAAGGAAAATGTCTAACGTAAATAAAACATACCTTTTTTAAAGTTAAAAACCGACAGTTCACAGAAAAATTAAAAGACTAAGGCAGAAAATCAATGAAATACATTGAAAAACTATCCATAACATAAAAGGAGTTATGTTACATATTTTATAAAAGAAATTTTGTGTATTTTCTTTGTCTCATAACACAATAAACACAGTTTAGTAAATTAAATAAACTGAAAATTTGAAAACACTCAAGGTAACATTTCATACTACTGTAATGGAATCACATATTTATTCTCTTGAATCTATTTTTGATTCATGTCTTTTTATTTGTTAAAGCCGTATTTCCTTTTACGTCTAATTTTTCCCTTTTATTTGAAACATTAATTTATGTGAAAAATAATTTAATTGTTTCCTTCTGAATAATTTAGCTAAAAGGTAATTGATAATTTTTTTTCCCTTTTAAAATTTTTCTCAATATACTATTCAATGCTCAAATACCACACTGGTTTGATTGGTTGAAATGTTGTTTCTATGGTAAATAAGTTATGGGTTCTGTACTTAATGCAGTTTAACATCCATCTTTATCCTTATTGGCCACTTGAAGGTGGTAAATAAATGTCATGTTCACAATGCCTATTCACTGGTATAGTATAACATGAAGAGGGTGCCCACTAATATGGCGACCTTGTTACCTGTCATGATTCAGAATTATGAATTAATCTACTATCAGAGGCCTATCAGTTCAGAGTCACATGAACACCAAATACTATCTTATCTACTGATAAGTCCTTAAAATTATTGACCTGCTCAGCATGTCTAATTTGTAATGAAATGTGATTACAAGAAAAGCTGATCCATAATTTTTCAGTATCGTTTAAAAGAAAAGATATATATTTTTCTTTTATTTTATCAAATATAATATACGATTAAGAATATTAATTTGTGATATATATTTTTTAATTATGCATATAAAATATATAGCATTTGTGCCAAGAGAACTCGTTTTTATCAGGAAACATTTTGATACAATTTTATTCTTTTCTGTCCTGAATGAAGTTTAGGAATTTCCTCCATTTGATATATTTGGAAGGTTTTTTTTAAACATATTCCCTCCTAATACTTTGTAAAACCCGAACGAGAAAATTTTAACTTCTGTCTTTTAAACACACCTACTTATCACTTTAAACATATTGATTCAAATCATGAACTATATTTATTAACTTCATAAAATCTTTTCTTTTAAAAAATATTTTAGCTTTACCAAAAAACACTTGATTACGCCATCCATAAATAACAACACATTACACTTGCTTTTTGAGAAGGTTCTGCTGTTGAAGAATAATATTGGTTTCTTACAATTTATACCATTTAAAATGATAACTTTCTAGCATTAATTTATCAACATCCTCCTTCTACTGTTGTCTCACTTTTATTAAGAATATTTTATTCATTTATCTTTTAATTTATCTCCTTAGTGAAAAAAATAATATCTTCAAGAACAATATTTTGCTCAATTGCTGCTATTAAAATAATTGCTGAAACTGGAATTTTTATAAGGGAGTTTTTTGCATTTCAAATGTATTGATGAATCGCGGGATTACAAAAAATATACGGTAGACATTCAGACTTATTTATCCGACATTTATTTTAAGCACCTTCAGAGTTTTTTAAAATCCTAAAGATAATATTAAAGAAATTTAACAGTCATTTTCTATACCACCTGTTAGAAAGTCTTATTAATAAATCTTTTGTTCTCATAACTGAAACTTTTAACACTATATCGCTCAAAATCTTAGATTTATAATTGACTCCACTTACTTAAAATATGATGTTATTTTTTATCTTTCTTGCGACTAATACCATCTGTTATGTCGGTGCTGATGCCAACCTTTTATTAATTATAACGTACTAAAAAATGGCATTCATGGAGTGTAAGATCATGGCACCACACATGCAACTAAAAGTACCCAAGGTAACCTGATCAAACCAAATGACATTATATTAATGATACTTTCACTTGTTTAACTAATCTTCTTCCTATATTATAGCGTGGAATGTTAAGAAGGCCGCTAGCTTGAACATCAGTTTTGTCACTTGGTTTTCGGTCAAAATTACTAGCTAATTACCAAATAGTCAATAAGATTTTTTATATGTATTTAATGTAATTTTCATAAGCATAACTTGTCACAAGTTGTTAGGTCACAAATTAATTTTTGACTAGCTGGAAAGCATTTAACTCATTGCGTAAAACATCAAGAGTTATCAGCTATTGCTTTTAATGCTGAATTAATATACTCAGTGCCTCTTACTCTTTATCATATTACGTCCATATGTGGTCAGTTATATTTGCGCTTATAAATTAATAATTTATCTCTATTAAACCAAGTTTTATTGCATAGTTACGCAAACTTTGCAATAAAATTTCTTATTTAGTGTAATACATGATCCAGCGTCATACATGTGTATGCATAATATTAATATATAATTAATTCATTACTGTGTAATGCGCATGAACAAAAAATATTAAAGTATGCATACATAAGGAATATACAAGAGATATAAAATACATTCTAATTAATTTCAACGACATAATTTACTTGAATATGAGCAAATTGGAATAGAATATTTTGATTATTTTTGTATAGGAGCTATATATAATATGAAATTTTCTGTTCTTTTGCATTGTAGGCAATAGATTGTATACGAACCCAAACTTTACTGATATCATATGCTTCCAGACTATATTTCTTCGAATTCCGTCGGTGTATTCAAATCATTAAATAATAATTCTATACAAATGCATTGAAATTAAATAATGGATTTAATTGAAAGTAAAATAATTGTTTACAAAATTCTCAATATTATTTTGATATATTATTAAATTATTCAAATTTAAATAAAAGATTTTTCAGAAATCCTTTGTACTATAAAAGAGAAATTGGAAAGGAAGCTTAGAAAAATATTCAGTGCGGAATATTTTATATAATATTAAAATGATGGGCATTTAATGAAGAAACAACATTAAAATGTACTGGGAAAATTGTTCAATGCGATTGCAAATTTAATATTTAAATAATTAAAATTGGAACATGCATGGTATAAAATTTTGAGTACATTTTTGTGTATAGTTTTTAGTTACAATTTAACTTCCGTCTAAATCCATTTTCTTTAGATTCCTGTATTTATCTCTTTCAAAATTTTATAATGGTTTCTAAGAATTTATTTGACATTGTTTTGAACGGAACCATACTGAAATTCTTATAAGTTTGGCAAAGGGATTTAAATTCTTGTTACATAATTCGATAAAGCAGACCGTAAAAAGAGAAATTGGGATGTGAAATAGCATTTAAAATTATATAAGATAAAGGAAATATTTAAATAAATTTAACTTTGGCAATATTTATTCGATCGTTTGCTTCTTTATTTCAACAGTGCAATAAGCGGCTGAAAATTAATTACATAAAATTTATAAGTCATATTCTAAGAATTCAATGCGATCACTTCATAGTAGTTTTACTGCATAAAATTCTTTTTGATTTTCACATACGTCCTTTATTACTTCGCAGTTTGAGTTAGAATACTTTTATACATTCCGGAATTTTAAAATTTTTATTATAGTGGAAACAAAATTAACCAATATTATTTTTTCTAAGAAGAATTCTGTGAAAATTAACTATCTAGTAAACTTAATAAAATATTATTTTAAATGAATATTGATAATTTTAATAATTATATTAAATAACTTTGAATATAAATAATATTTATTACATTATTACGTGTATGAAGGTTCTATTTTAAAATAAGATACTGTATTACAATATATATTCATTCATTTTCATTGTTGAAGTTAGTTTGATTGGAATTTGAGACTTTCTGTGAAGAGTGTGATCCTAATGCTACATTTAACAGTGCATCATATAATCAACACTAATATCTTGGGTGTATTTTTGAAATCCACAGAATTGTAAGTTTTAAAATATATGCAACGTTTTTGGTCGAAAATACAAAACTCAAAACTTTCTAATTACTTACCTATGAATGTATAAAAATGTAATTCTTAAGACGAATATTGGCTCCTTTATTTAAAAAAAATGATTATTTTAGTTTCATAAATTATTTGACATGGGTTTTCATTTTGTATTATAGTTTTTGTAGGTTTTTTCACTTAATTTCATATATATATATATATATATATATATATATATATATATATATATATATATATATATATATATATATGAATTTTTTGTACCTTCCTAACTACTTTTTCATTCCAAAAGAAATCATATATATATTATATATAATATATATATATATATATATATATATATATGTCTATAATATAATGAATTGTTTTGGAATGAAAAAGTTGTTAGTGTATATATATATATATATATATATATATATCTAAAGTCATTATATAAGTCATAAGTTAACAACAAAATTATATTATTTTTATAATATTGAAAAGCGAAACAAGCAATAAATTAATTAAAATTAAGTTATATTTTTGTTTCTTTTATAACTTCATTAAAAAACTTGATACAAGTAAACAGACACATATAAATATCTGCTTACCTGCATCAAGATTTTTAAAGGTAAATTGCATTCACATGAAAGCTATATTATTGGAAATGCATTGGCAAAACATTAAAGGAAAAATATATAATTATATTTGATTATAATCACAACCGTAAACTAATAAAAATGTAGCTTTTACACATAAAAGTAAAATTTAATATTAACTATTAAGCATGGATTATAAAACAAAAGATAAATTTGAGAATTAAAAGTAATTATCGGAAAGTGAATTTTGGATAAATATTAAATAATCACTTTTTGATAAGTTCTCTTTTAATGACTTATATTTTCGACGCTTGCAAAATTAAACTATACTTTTTAAAAATTAAGAAAGTGAAACAAATATGTCTATAATCATCTTTTTCTCAAACATCATAACAGTATTAATTTTTTTTAGTTAAGAAAATTCTGATAAGTTGAATTCTCAAATATTTTAAAAGAAACTCCAGAATTTTTCTTGAAACCCTATGAAAGAATTTAATTAAAAAAGAATTATATTTCTTCTTAGATTAATTAGTTTTAAGTGAAATCGATGCTAGGAGGCTCGATAGAAAATTATGTGTCAAAAGTTACAGTAAAAATACTTCTGCTTAGGTGTCAGAATGATGGATGTTTGGTATCAAAAATATTACACAACAAAAGATAACATCTTGACTTACTCACTCCCTTAAACTTATTAAAACAATGAATAACTTGTAAATAATACCCAAAAAATTTGGTGAGAGCCATTTTTCCATTATCCTAAATAGTCTTTTTTCTCCATTTACTTTGAAATGAAACTGGTACTGGAATTATATATATATATATATATATATATATATATATATATATATATATATACAATCTTGATGTTTTGATTCACAAACATGTGTGCTATGAATATTTTTCTAAAATTAGCCACAGCGGTTTTTAGGTACAATCTAAAATTAGCTTCAGTCTTTCTTTACCATCAAAATTATTTGAAAAATGCAAACTCTAATAAGTAACTTCCTTCTTTCATATGCCTTAATTAATATTGTTATTATATACTCTAATGTTTACTTAACTTAAGTAAAATAAACAGAGAAAAAATTGCGTAATTATTTTTCTTGTCTTATTACGTCATCAATTACTTCTCTAATTACGTCATATTATAAAATGAGAAATATAAGTCTAGTAATTATTTATTTGCAAAGTATGGAAATTAAGCATGTTATTTCTATGCAAGTAGAATAAAAAATATGCGCTAAATTTTATGACAGAAAAAGGGATTAGGAAGAGGATACATATGTCAAAAGATTAAATACGAATTCTTAGGATTTTCAATCAAATGAGTTTGAACATGTATTGTAAGAAAAAAATACGTGCAAAAAACTCAGTTTATAAGGAATAATGTTTATAGAAGAAGAACGAAACTGATGATGAATCACTGGGAATCTCTCTCTCTCTCTCTCTGTATTCGAAAGTTGTGAATGTTTATTTTTAGAGAAGGAATATTCACAGTTAGAAAAAGAAAAATTTAGTGAATAGAAACTATTTGAGCTTACATATACTCTGTAGAGGAATAAATACTAAAAAAATTATAACAGCATATTTTAACTTATATTCTATTCATAGTATTTTTATCTAATGGGGTGGCTTTCAATTTATCTCGTTTTATTGATAAAAATTAATTCAAATAGTTTTGTTTAGTTACATAAGTTTGCTTAGAAACTATTTCCTGTAAAAAGAAAAATTACGATAGGGAAATAGTGTCAATATTTTTTTTAAATTTGCTTAAAATTGTGCTTTGAAAGTTCTATTTAAATAAAATATTTTTTATGTAAATTTCTTTTAAATTCAAAATATATACATGTTTGTATTTAATTATTAATGTTTAAATTAAATTATGTGGATGAAGAATTCCTCCCATTAATGTAATTTCTCGGGAAATAAATTCTCTGTAACTTAATACGATTTCGCCCAATTTTTGTGATTTTAATGTCACCGGTGACCTGATATCTTGAAGACAATTTCGACACATAAGATCACACTGTTTACTGCGCTTTCTTTTTGTTTCGATTCAATGTCTTACGAATCATTTGATGTTAGACTCAGAATAAACTTCACATTTGTTATTTTTAGATTTATCAGTCATTTATTAGTCTAAATTAAATACAAATCATCTAAGTGATTTCCCATTTCTCATAGCGATAAAAACTACTTTTAATATTACTTGATGAATTCATAAAAAGGACAAAGTAAGGTTGTAAAATGCTTCATCAAAGTAAAATTTTTGAATTCACTTAAAAGCAACTTCATTTAATTGTCAGTCTAGAGTAGCTTGAAACTCATTGGCTTACAAAATCTATGAATTCTCAGAATTTTGAAAAATGGTTTTTTAATGATATCTAAAGTTTTGTGATATATATATATATATATATATATATATATATATATATATATATATATATATATATATATATATATATATATATATATATATATATATATATATATATATTTGTATAATACAGTTATTAATTGAAAAGAAGGTGGGTAAAATAAAATAATTCTGCATTTAGAAAGTAATTCGCTTAAAGTCAGTCAAGAGAAACAACATCCTTGCCTGTTCTAGATTTATCAAAGGGCAGAATATGGTCTACTAGTTTTCGAAAATGATGAAATATATTTTTAATGATGCTTAGTGTATTTTATGAAATAAAGGATAAGATTAAGAGTTCTTCATCCATGGAGTAGACTATATCAATTCATATCAGATGTTTACGAGAATGTTAATTTCATTTAATCTTAAAAAATAAATCCTAAAATAAATGGGTACCTAAACTATAAAGAAATCATTAATCATTTATTAGAATTCCATTGCATAACTGAAAACGATAAATTCTCTGTAATAAAGAAAATAAAGTATTACTTTCTACTCATTTTTTTGCTTTTTAAATTTATCGTTTCCTATATTTGGATTTATATGTGTGCAATGTATTTTAAGTTAAGAAACTTTTTTTTAAATTTTGTTTAGTTTTATTTAGTGTAATAAATTATTTATGCTGTTTATTGAAATAATTTTGTATGTAAATACTATATTGTGGTAGAAGCAGTCATAATAAATATATTTTTCCAACGTATATATTTGAATCATTCCTACAAAAATGACGCAAATAATGACGTTAGGAAATTAATTCATATTTATCATAAACAATTGGCAAAATGAATTGATATTTATCATGAATAAAATATCAAAAAAATATATCAAGCGAAATCAGAAATCACATGAAATGAAAACGTTTTTATTGCCTGTCCAAATCATAACTAAACGAATGTCTCTCATCTGTAAGTTTCTTCCCTCAATTTTTGCTTAACGAGTAAATATTCGGTAATTCGAAAGAAGTTTATCAGAGGGGTGGGCGAAATGACTAAGACTAATCGATGAAGCCGATTGTTTCCTGTTTTACTTAAAGTGGAATATTTCTTCCTTCGGACGCATGCTTTTGACGGCTGTATTACCAATTGGACCATTAGTCTCTTTCTCTGTTTACATCTGCATAAATAAGTGCGTGTGTAAAACCAGATCGTTAAAATGGATACTGAAACTGAGATATAAAATATGCTGGATGCATTGATTGGTAGCGTGGAGTGTTTCCTTTCCCTCACGTCAGAGCAATGCAGAAAAATAACCTCGCAGGTTGGTTGTCGAGAAATAAAATTCAACTAAATGCGTAGAAATGAGCAGTAATTTTCGAATGATAAACATCGGATTTTGTTTATTTATTTTTTGTGGCAAAAAATATCAATCGATCTATTTACTTATTTTCAACTAAGGGCATTCATATGAAAAACTTGTATTTTTTTATTATGTATCAAAAAATATATTCGATATAAGTCATAACTTACGAATACGGTGATGAGAAGACAATTCTACTTTTTAAGCAAGTTACATGTATAATTGGTTTGTTATTGGGTTTATTGTTGTAAGAGCTACTTTTTTATTGTAAATTACAAATTTTGAAAACTATTTAATCTGTATAAATCGCAAAAGATAAAGCGTTTAAATATTTAATTATTTAATTTCAGCCAACTTTGACCCAAAAAACTTTATCGAGATTCGAAAGTGCTTTAAAAATTTTCCAATCCTATTTTAACACAAGTTTAATATAATTGAGAAATAATAGTGTTAGTTATTGATTATATTATTATTATATTATTGCTTATTCTAGATTAAACATATTTAATTATCTCAAGTAATCAGAAACTGTATTTTGTAGTAGGTATGATACGTGAATTGTAAAAGATAAAATCAACAAAGAACCAGCTTCTTTCATTGTGAATATATAAATAATTATTTCATTTGTTCTTTTAATTTCTTTAGAATTGTCATAGTTTCTAAACTACATACAAATATGAAACAAATTTGTTTCAATGCATGATTCCTATTTTTCAAACGTGAATAAATACTGCTATATATTTTACTCTATCATAGTGATAAACATAATATTAAAATAAATTATATACTTAGGAAACTGCAAATATGTAAGTTGATTTGTAAGTCCAAGCTAATAAGATTGATATCAGGTGGGGTGCTGTTTAAACTAAACAACTTAAAACTTATAGCTTTTAAATGACATTCTTTGATAGAGAAGTATTAAACTGAAGTTGCTTTTGGTCGAGAGATCGATACAAGTTCTTCAGGGTGTTAGAGGTAATTGAAGTAGTTAAACAAAACGTCTAAGACTATGACTAAAGTAACTTTAAGAGAGTTTCTTTTGAGAATACCGGTGGCTTGACTCATAAAAAGTTCACGGAATTGAAGACTTTCTATGTGTTTAGATAACAGGTCATTTTAAAAGTCTGCCTTTATCTAATTCGAAATGGCAGAATTTTTTTATAGAAATGATCTAAAATGGGCCGTTCTTGCTAATATTCACAATATGTTCCCTCCGACACATAGATCATGTTTACACTAATAGTTCAGCAGAGGATTTTATAAAACATTCAAATTTTGAAGACTATTTAAGAATAACTGTCCTGTGGATAAGCAATGTGACAATTCTTATGCAATGATAAAGGCTTCAGCATTCAAGCTCAAGGTTATATTTTATCATTTACCAATTTATAGTGCAAAGAAAATATAAAAGCTCATTCTTCTAGATTGAAAATCTTGGAAATTAAGGTATCCAGTGAATTTCAATTCAGCGGATTCCGATACATTTTTTATCAATGATCAGGCAGATAAACTAGCTAAGGCTAAATCATTTGGGGACACCTGAATCTCTGTTGCCATCGCATAATATTAAAATAATTATTTTCTGTAAAATGAAAACTAATAAAATATCATCATCAAATATTATTGTGAATAAAGAAAGGAGTACATTGCTCATTAAAAATAAATCATATTTCCTTGTTACTTGGAGTTGTTTGCTTCCGTTAACTCAACCGGCATGACTATTTCCAATAATGTTTATACGGAATTAATTTAAAAGGCCCAGTTTGTTGCCTTACATTTCAGCAGGATGATGTAAATGATGACCACCTATAGGTTTAATTCATTATTTAAGAGTATATTCGAAGACACATTGTTAAGAAGCTCAATTTTATTCTCATTTTTAAGCCTTCATCATAATTTTATTGTCTATATCATTGATTAATTATAGTGATACCAAGGGCAAGCGTATGATAAAAACGAAGTAATAAATCTTATCTCATGCTTATATGGATTAAAACGAGATTGTATGAACTTGATAAGAACAGAAATGATAAAGATGACATTACATAATAATCTATAAAAATTGCAGAGACTTTTACTGTGTTAGGAAGATTTTTATCAATATTTTTTACTTATCAAAAAAAACTTAATTGTTGTATTTCAACTCTATCATAAATTTAATTTAAATATTTGAAATTCCAAAACTAGTAGACTTTTTATTTTTAAATGTTGCTTAAGATTAATCTTAGTCGAAATATTTTTTTTTAAAAATTACATCAAATCTTAGAAAATAAGAAAGTTTAACTTTAATGTGTATTTTAGAATGATAAATATTTATGAAATTAATGCATTTATATCTGTCACCATAAAATATTTTTATAATATAGTTCAATATTTTCATACATTAATCATAAATATCACACAAATGTGATATTAACTTTAAGACAATAATGTTTCAATTTTAATTAAATAATCAAGATTAAATGTCATATATAAAAATTTTCAACAAGAGCATTGTAATTTTTTCTTTATGAGATGCAAATAACTTTTTATATCAACTTGTACGTCATTCTTAATGGGATTTTACAAAACAAGTACAAAACTTTGGAATCCTAAATTAACATCATTTACCAAAAAATTAGAACAACTGTTTGTTTCCTTAATTTTTTGTCTTTAATTAATTTATTTATTTGTAATTTTAATTCATCTACACTTTTCATTTTGTTTAACATTTCACAGAGGAGAACTTAATATTCGCAATATGTTTGCTTTAATGGATTTTTTAACTACCAGAATCTTTAAAGAAATCGCATAAAAACTGGAATAAGTAGAAAAAAAACCTATAAAATTTAAAATAAAAAACTAAACAACTATAAACTAAACAATTCAAATATGCTCACAATTTTTAATGGCAGGTGTTGTGTGACTAATCCTTCATTACAATAAGGTAGGACATTGCTACTCCGTTATCATTATTCGATTTTCGCCAAGTCATGGACGCGAGTAATATTACCCACGTCACTACGCACAGCAAACATTTTTATGAAAGGGGCCCACATTCATTCCTCATCCCAGAAGAAAGAAAAAGAAAACACAAATGATAGAATACATATGCATGAATCGGGATTCGAACAAGGGACCAAGAGCTGAGAAGTAAGGAACGCAAACTAATCAAACATTGGCTAGCAGTATACACGGTGAATAGTAACATTTTTGAAAGCTTGAAAATTTGAGTGTAGTTGGTAATTAACTTCTTATAATAGCTCTTTCTTTGTTTGAAGTTTAAATTATTTGTTAATAAACTCCATAATTTTAACAGAAAATAAACACGATGAAAAAAATCAAAACATTTGGAAGTCTCACCAAATTTAATATTTAGAATGTCCATAGATAAAAAGACAACTCAGAAATCGTTGAGAATTACTGACATGCAACAAATGCAATCAAAACTAGTTTTAAAAAAAATGTGCGAAATACTTTTTTTTTATGTTTTTCATACTTTTCATTTCATTTTCTTGAAACTAATTTAATCTTGCTTGTCTCGAAAATCTGTGTGTCGCTGAATTATAAATGCAAGAAAGACAATGAAAAACGAAGATGATGAAAGTTAAGTAAAATTAGAGCCAGCATTCTTTTGAAGACAAACGAAAATAGTTTTTTCTGTGAAATTTACTTGAAATTTAATTAAAAAGAATAAACATTGGATTTTGAGAGTAAATGCTAATATCTGCGAAAGGAATATAACATATAAAGTTTTCTAGAATAATTTTTCATAAATCATTTAATCAAATTTTAAACATGTATTTTAGACAATTAATATTTGACTTGAATTTGAATCAATTTTATTAAAACAATGGATGAATATTTTTTTAATATTTTATTCAAAATTTTTTATAAAACGCTTCTTAAATCGTTTAATATTGCGAAGTTCAAATGATTTCACTTTTCATTATTTAATCATTTAAGTCATTTGAATAATTTAGAAACTAACATACAATACAATTAATTTCATTATTTACATAAAATATTAATTAGTTATAATCAATCAATCAATTATTGAAGCCTGAAGACATCTGAAACGCGTATAATAGTAGTTTAAGAACAAATCGATATCTAAATATTTAATTAATATGCAAGTTATGTGTTTGACAGTATTTTCATTTCGTAAATATTACATGATCATGATAACAAAACAAATCATTAGATAAAAGCAAATTTATATAATAATTATTTTTAAAAATTACATTAAAAAGATTAAAAATAGTACCATTACAATTAAACGTTATTGATTTGAACAATTTAATTTGTTTGGTTTTAATTCTGTAATTTTTAAACTAAAGAGTTACGAGTATGATAGTAAATTTGAATATAAAAATACATTGTATACATACATTCCTCTTTCATGTTTTTGTTTTATATTTTATAGAATATATCTTACCAACAGCTTTAAACTGAGTAAAATCCTTTTGGGCTTCTTTCATTTTTATATTTAAATATTAAGACAAAAACTTTTTCATACTTTTTACTAAAACTTCTTGAAATCAATTAAATCCCTAGTTTTTGATAACCTTTTGTTATTTTCTTTATTTCATTTTTCTTATCTTTCAGAACTTATAATCGAATTGTTCCATTTAAAATGTTTAATGGGAAGAATGATTTCGAATTGATTTTTTGATTATTTAAATTTTTATAGACATTTTACATATTTCTTAGCGTTCTCTAGTATTAGTATTTGAAATTCAGTTTTTGATTAAAAAAACTCTCTTTGATTTATATTTCAAAAATCCAAAAATGATTTCAGAATTTTATTGTAACAAAAATTGATATTCATTTAAAAATTTTCAGCTGTATTTTTTATTTATATTGCGTAAAATTAATTTTATTTATTTAAATTATCACATTATAAAATAATTCATTTATAAAATCTGTTTTATCAATCACTAAATTCCTTGTCAGAAATTTTAAAATCAAAAAAAATCTTGCTTGAAATATGAAAATAAATAAAATTGAAAAACTAGAATCTGGATTTCCTTTATATCATTTTTTTAGAAATATTTACTATTTAATCTCAAACTATCACATCATATTTAATATTAATTATTTCCTTTTTTTACCGATAGAAACATTTAGCAACATAAGTACAAATAATGTCCATTCAATTTTCATTATAATTCATAAATGTAACATATTTTATTATTCTTTTTATGAATTTAAATTTAATTTATATATATATATATATATATATATATATAAATATATATATATATATATTATATATATATATATATATATATATATATATATATGTATATATATATATATATGTATATATATATATATATATATATATATATATATATATATATATATATATATATATATATATATATATATATATATATATATATATATATATATATATATATATATATATATATATATATATATATATATATATATATAAACAAGAATGAGAATTTAATGATGTAAGAGTTTTTAAATAATAAGAATATGTATATATATATATATATATATGATCAAAATTGAAATCAGTTTGATCTAACAAAACTTAATAATGATATAATTTGTGAAAAAATTCCCGCATATGTGGGTACAAAAAATATAAGTTTTTAATAAATTTCAAATAAACTGCTATGAAATTTTAGTAAATATAATTTATTTCTTCCTTTAAAACAATTGCACCATTATACCACTCAAAGAAATTTATGTATTGCAAGTACATTTATATATAATATCCATTAAAAATGAATCTAAAAAACGTTGCGAAGTTTCATATAAAAATAGTTTAAAGACATGGATATGTAAATCGTAATAAACATCATTTTTAAAAGGAATATTATAAAAAATCCATTCACTTCGAATAATATATGATGTGAAAACCGTAGTTTTTCCACACAATATTGCAAAATGCAGCAAAAAAATATTTATTCTTCTTTTCTTCCAGAAGAAGTTTATTTGCTTATGAATATACAACCTTAAATAGTTACGAATTTATTTTCTATTCCAAAACAGTGCTGAAAAACCGATTTAAAATCAATTTCGCTACTGTAATTTCAGTTTTTTTTTTTTTTTATTTTTTTTTTATTTATTTATTTAGTTACCTTTCTAACTTTCACATAAGCCCTTATCGACCACACTTTATTTACAAAAAATAAAGTTTTCTTTTCATCAATGAACCCAGGGCCGAGTGTCTGATTTCCTATTTTAAGTTTTAAAGGCATTTTCGCGAAATCTCCCCCTTTGATGTCCCACAGGAGTAACGCCGGATGAAGAGATATTTTCACTACATGGGACTTTGGCTCGCTTTGAAGTTGTCTTTAAAAGCTTTTCCAGTCTTTTGACGAGGTTTTACTTCGCGCATTTTTTTTCCTTCACGCACTTTTTTTTTTTTTTTTGTGTGTGTGTTTTTTTTTCTTTAACTTTTTCATCCACTGACAGACAGGGGAACGAACGCTTACATTGCAGCCAGCACAATCACTGCTCTGGAAAAAAAAAACTTTTTAGATCGTTGGAATCATCGCTTATTAACTATCACTTCTAATTGTACACGTCATTAACTTCAGCGTCGAGAGTCGTCTGTATGAACGCAAATTTCGCCCTTAATTAATGTACTGCCTAATAAACTGAGGCTGAAGGCAAGGGTATCAAGTGGCAATTATTTAAATTACATACCCAAAAATTACCGCTCTGCAATCTGAAAGCAAATTTTAATTTTACGCTAATAGCTATATGGCAAAATTAACTTCACTCATTATATCAACTAAAAATAAACTACTCAACTATTAAAGCGATATATAATAGAATTATATTACGTTTATTTTATAAGAAAATGATTTTAAGGAACGTAAATATATATATATATATATATACAGTGGTGGCCAAAATTGTGGACACTGAAAATTTTTATGTTTTCGAGCTTAAAACTCTTGTTATCTCAATGAAACTTCGATGTGAAGCTGAAATCAAAAATAAAGGGTACTCAACAAAGTAATGATAACTCACTGCAATCATCACTATCTAATGCATAGTGATAACTATCGTCGTTTAACTTTTTTTGTATTACAAATAATTAAATTTTGTGTTTTGTATTGAATTCAGTAATAAATTCTCTTTAAAATGGTATATACAAGTTTGCATTTTGCGAAACGTAATATTTTCTATAAGCCTACAAAGTGTCCACAATTTTGGCCACCACTGTATATATGTATTGTTGCTGTGCTGCTTATATTGTACTATATAACATCAAAAATGATTCTAAATGTACAAAAGTTTTTGGTGGTCTTGGAAAAATTACCTTAAATTTTTTTAGAAATATGTTAAGAACATGCATAAACTTCTATAATTTCCCAATTAAGTTTAAAACAATATAATTTTTTCCAACTTTTTATCAGGAAAATTATTTATACTCATAAAATTGGAATTCGAGTAGAAAGTCATTGTATTTACTTTATAAAGTTCAATTTATGTGGCATATGTAAAAAACATATTAATAATTTCCTCTGAAAAGGTAAATAGAAATTCGTAATTTATTTTTTTTTAATTATAAGTTCTTAAAATTTATTTTTTGAAATAGTTTATGCATTCTTAATTTATAATGATGTATATTAGTACTTGTAATAAAAGATAATGTCATTTTTGGTTTTTAAAACCATTATTCTTTTTTTTTTATATTAACAACTTCTCCGAAGTTCATCAGCAATTATATAATTATTAAATCATAACTATTAATAATTAACCAATAATAATCGCCATTATTTGTTAAAAACTGTTTCATATATTGTATGGCGGTTATAAAAATTGCATACATTCGAGATCCTACTAAGAATTTTTTCTGAGGGTATAAACTTTTCATTCCTGATCACCACCGATTATAGAGAAGAATGATCTACTCCCAACTGTTCTTCGAAATTGGTAGAGTAGAGTGGAGGAGTATTGGTGCGGAGAACTACATTTGATGATTTGACGTCATTTATCAAGTCCGAATTTAATTTTCATCCCAACGATGACTTAACCCGATCCCGACATTAAAGTCCCATTGGCATCTTCGCAATCGATAAATCATATTTTATTTCTCTCGATTTTATATCTTGACGAGGAAGGTTTGTCGAGAATTTAAGTTTTCGCTCTGTCCTGGAGCTGGCTGTCACCTCAGGCAGATGCTGTTCCCCGATAATGAGAATACAAGCGCACCCATTGTTATCTTATGCTAATTGACAGAAGATGATGGTCATTAATAAGGAATGGGCATTATATTGAATGCGATGAAAGATTGTGATTTGCATATCAGTACCAGAAAGTCAACAACTTTAAGAGATTTCGTTATGAGTGCTAATGCCATGTTTATCATGAGCGATACTATATTTTATTTAATTTCTTAACTTTTATTCCTTCATCGAAGGAAATTTGATTGTCATAATGGCATCATTTTATCTATCACTTTAGTACCACGTAGACGTGAGCTTGATAAATGAAAATTGTAAAAATCAGGTTAAACAACTGCTACGAGTTGTTATCAATGTATTTTCAGAAACATTGGTTGTAATCCTGTGTCTTAAGTGAGAAAACTCAAATGTTTTCAAGTATACGCATCAACAAGTGTGTATATTTTAACTCAAATTGTAAAATCAACCACTATTTCTTCAGTGGAGAATATATTATCTACAATATACAAGTAGTGGGCTACAATAAAAAGAATTTTATTATTGTTTTTTTTTATTTTGACTCATTCAAAAGGGCAACATAATAGATAATGACTGTTGTGAGATATTTGAACTTCCACTTTGACATTTACGGAAAACTTTAATGTATATTGAGCCATTCCATTTATCGTATGAGAGAAAAAATCAGAAAGTGGCTAGATTTTTAACTTGCAATTATTAGTACAGAGAAATAACTTTCAATAAGTTAATTATCATTGGAATCAAACTTAGAACATTTATTTCTTAACCCATAAAATATTATTTTTAAAATTCACTTTCAGTATTTTTGATTTAAATGGAATTTCAAGATATAGTCATACAAAATCACTTTTTGTTGATATTTCCTAATTTTTAAGCTCATTGAATTTAATAAAAATATTTGTTTATTAAATTAAAATTATTTATAGCGGATTAAATATAACTTAATTCAAATTAGCGTAAAAAACAAAAAATTATTTTGCTTTGAGAATATATATGTATATATATGTATGTATGTGTGTACACACACTCTTAAGAAAGATTATCTATTTCTGAGAAGTTTTCTTACGAATTGAAAATATTCTAGAATTGAAATAAAACTAGTAATTGTCTTAATAAAGTCATCAATTTCAGTCAATTAAGATTTTATGGTTCTTATCATCTCTTTCAAACAAAAGTCCTCTCTACATCTATTAAAATTACTAACGATTTCAAACAAAATGTAATTTATCCTGTCAAAAGAATACAATTAATCAAGTCATTTTTGAATTATTATTATTTAAAATAAATTCATTATAAAATAATTAACTATGATTGTAATAATGAACCATTGAATCAGTATAAACTCTGCGTATGGTATAATTCAAATCTTAATTTTAATTATACTAGTTTTTAATTCTTATCATTGTTCTTAGAGTCACAAAAATCAATAACTAAAAATATGCTCTACTTGAGTACACAATCGATGTTTAGATCTCACATGAATCTTAATAGAGATAATCTCTAGGAGTTAATAATCTCCTTTTTCCATAATTTGGGTATATTTTGAGAATTTTACATTCATATGTTCAATTTGGTTACATCGCCAAGTAACTCGGATCGTCGATAATTTTCAATTGTTCCATATGGTTTATCGGTTATCGCGTTTTTAGAAATTGACTTTAAGAGAAACCCTAGGGATAATGCATTGCAGATCAAAGTCCGAAATATTGAGTGTAAATCATCACCCATGTCGGCGCCAATGCCTGAACAGATTTATGGACTCAGATTTATCAGAAGAGCAACGCGCCAACTCTTTTATATACAATAGACAGTTATTAGAAATTACTTATACAAAATTAATAAGATACAACAAAAATACATTTTCTGAAAATTTAACATCAGTATTTATTCATAGAAAAAGCAAATTTGACTCAGAGGCTCTGGCACATGAGAAAAGCAACTGAATTTATTTTTAGCTGTGTTAAATGCGGAGCTCTTAGTACATTACTTCGTCGTATTTTGTATGCGTTGTAAACGTTTATTATTACCAAAAGGAATTTCACTACGTTAATAATATGAGAAAAATTTTACGATTATAGTCACTTTAAAGACTGATATTTAAAACTGAGGCAATTCAGTTAAATAATGATAAAATAAACCAATAATAATAATAATAATAATAATCAGGAAACGCACTATTTTTATTAATAATTTTATAACCTATGTTCCTTACCAAATGGACATGGAATAATTATTTATAATGAAAATTTTATAAGAAAATATTTGTGCATTTTATTAATACCAAAAAATGTAAAAGGACAAACTTAATATTTAGTGGCAAGTTTCATAAACTTATTTTAAATAATAAATTAAGGGCAAATATTACTGTAAAGTTCTTGATTTATTGACAAGTACTTTGTAAGTTCTTAATTTGTTTTTATCTTCACTATCATACTTCTTAATTACAAATTTATCATTCATTACTAATCTAAATCTAAAAAAAACATTTATATGCATGAACTTTTCTTCATGATTACTTATTATTAATTGATTATATTAACTGAATATTGTCTAAGTACATTATGGTTATAGTAATTCTAGGAAATTAAATTTAATTATATAATTAAAAGTAAAAAGAAAAACTCTGTTCATAATATTTTCATTTTCTAATACAAGTTATTTAATTTCGTCATCTACTTTCTAACATTCTGGCATTTTTTAAGCACTATTTTTTCTTGTGATATTTAAGATGTCATAAAATTCCCCAAGACGTGACGAACAAAGAAAAATTGCAACAGTCAATACGAATAGCGTTATACAAAATAATTAAATATAAGGTTTTTACAAAAGCTTTTCATATTAAAGTTTTCCTTTATTCTAAGAATTGTTTAATCATAATTGGTATTACATGTGTGTCTAGGCAATGCTTTCTTTCCTTAAGTATTAATCTGCCCACTTATGTATTAAAGTATTTGTCTGGCAAACATTTTCTTCTCAAACATTCTTAAGCTAAAATTTAACTCATTATAATTATTTTATATAATACTTTTAAAATCAATGCATATGATATAGATAATGAGTTACACTCTTAATTAAAATATTTTAATACGATACTTTTGATCAAATAACTGAAATAAAAAGTCAATCGGACAAAAATATTTAAGTAAAGTTACTTATTTTAAATTTTATTACTAAAAAAACTAAATGAAAAATGTAAAACAAAATACATGATTCTGTTATTCAGTCTATTGTTAAAAATTAAAAACATCACATTATTTGAAAGAAATTAATACAATAAGTCTTAAAGTCATATAATTTTATTTTAATAGAGCTTCGCATATGGAAACCGTCAATAATATAGCACTATTTCATTCAAAAATTAAAGGTAGGTTAATTTGTTTCGTCCATTGCTATAAAATTATCATAAAATAGAATAGACAATAAAACTAATTTTCTAGATTATATATATATATATATATATATATATATATATATATATATATATATATATATATATATATATATATATATATATATGTATATGTATATATATATATATATATATTCCACTTTAAATTCCAGGTCCCGTTCGTCTTAGTTTTTGTAGGCAGAACCTTCTGATAAAATGTATGGCTCATATTTTTTATACTTAAATTAACCCTATGATAAGAAACATTTTTTCTATCAGATTTCGCTCGCACTAAATTTTGTCGAACTTACAAATAAAAACGGATTTTAAGCTCTTCTAAAAATTGATTCCCAAAGTGACAATCAACTCTTTAAATGCTTAAAGTTTTACTGATCAAGTATTGACTGTCCTGCTGATATTTCACTTAATTAGAAAGTGTAAATGTTTTGAGTGTTTAATAAAATTTATGGGTACTTATTCATATGTATTTAAATATAACGCATAAATTTTGTACAAACATTATTTACTTTAGCAAATTTTAAAAGCTTTTATGACAATTTAAATGATATTATTAGAGAAGTAAGAAATAAACAAATCAATATTAATTATTACAATCACATTGATATATTTTTAATTAGATCATTTCTTAGTCTAATAAAGTTACAGATAATTTAAATTAATTATATTTATTAAAGAGAATTTATTAACTAATGCATTACAAATAAAATGTTTTTTTTTTAATATTTTTTTTGTAGTTCACACTCAATACAAAAGTATAATTCCTATAAGCATTCATAAAAATTCTAACAAACTTTTTTAAACATATAATTAAAGACCTTACTTAAAATTTATCCAAATATCACTAAAAATCTCTTTATTTTAGTGACCAAAAATTTATATTTTCCATAGAAATTCTAATTACATTAAAATTATCGTTTTAGAAGACACTTGGCTCTCACATATTTTTTAATGAATGTAGAAATGGCTTTTTATATTTATTTCCTTCATAATAATCTCAAAACTCATGTTTAGTGTACTTAATTTTCTCTATTAATCCTTTTTATACATTAGATAACAAAATTTACTTTTATCAATTTTGAAGCTATTGACAGTCAAGTATTGTTTTACTAATTTTGTAATTATGAAATTATATATATCAAACGCATCAGCTTAAATTAAACAAATTATCCTTGTGTTTTAAACATATTATAATTATTCTTTAAACTTTGCATAATTATTGCTTTAATTGTTTTATATAAAATTCAACTACAATACAAATATTTTTAGCATATTGTTTTTTGCATAATATTCAGAAATATATTATATAATTATTGCTTGTTTTATTTTAAAATAATTTTGTTATAAATAAATAAATAATCTTGTATATATATATATATATATATATATATATATATATATATATATTATATATTATATATTATATATATATATATATATATATATATATATATATATATATATATATATATATATATATATATATATATATATATATATATATAATATATATATATATATATTATATGTATATATATATTATATATTTATATATATATATATATATATAATATATATATATTATATATATATATATATAGAGAGAGAGAGAGAGAGAGAGGGAAGGAGAGAGAAAGAAAGCCATTTTTTATTTGAAGATAATTTTTTATTATTCAAATAAATTAAATATTAACTTGATAACTCAAACAAATCAAATATTATCATCTCTTTTATTTCTTAGTTTCATGGCTTAATTAAATGCAAATGTGATTTTGAGCAATCGAATACAATTTCCCATAAACAAATAAGAAGAATTCGGTAATTTCCAGAAAATATTTACATCCGAATAAGCTTGGATTGAAAACCATATCATGTTTATTAAATAGTCAGCAGGGAGAGATTAAATTACACAACAATTGCTTCTTCGCTTATTAAAATCCACAATAAATTACTTTTGTGTAATATTCCGACACCAATGGCAGAATAGAATATCAGTTTTCAAGGCAGCGAAGGAAACGATCTTGCATGAGCTCTTCCTTGAATTTATTAAACAAACGTCTATGTCGACCCTTTTGAATAATTCAGAATAAACTCTGAAGTGTAGAGAATAGCGAAACTCACGGCTTCGACGAGTTTTGGCGAGAAACGTTTTGAGTTTTGGGGTAGAGCAGTGACTGCCATCCCCCTCTCCTTGTCCAAAACTTCTTGTATCTACGTGCGTGCGTTGGGTATGGGTGCAAACTTCACATCTTCAATCAAAAATCTTTTACGACCCACAAGTGGCTTTTGCTGTTTGAGAGGAACTGTTGCCACTTAGATGTTCTTAGTTGGTGGAAGTAAATGGTAAAGGAAGTTGGAAATGTTTACTTCGATAAAATGTTATTCAAAGGCTTCCGATGTCTCCGTTTATGGAACTAAAACAAGATTTTGCTGGAAATAGTTATAAACTTAGTTTCTATTTGTATAGCAAGATATACTTAATTCTATCGCATCTTCTTTACCAAAACTCTTTTATCCGTTTTTAACATACGAATTGCTGCTATGGCTATGTGCCTGGTATAACAGTTTGAATGAGGGAATATAATATTGGTTCAGTAAAAAGAATTATAAAATGCAATACTCTGTAACTTTACCTAACCATCGTAATTTAAAGTAAAATTACTGTTGTCATTTATTGAAAATTATACACTTACAATATTTAGAGTAATTCAAACGATTCTACTTTATACTGTAATTAAAATAGAGTATATTCCAAATAAAATACATAATATTTTCCGATAACAAATGCATTTATTATTGAACTTTTAACAGCAAGATATCAATCACAATTTCTTGATAAATGAAAATTATTTTTGTCTAACTTTACAAGGTTTAAAAATTAACCACGATAAAAGTATTCTTTAAATAGCAACCATTTTTATTATTTTGAGATTGCTTATAATGAAAACGTTCTTGATTAATTTAAATTAAGAGATTAACCACAATTTTTATGAAATTTATAAAACGAAATAATTTTAAAATAGTAGTTAGCAAGAAATTAATAAAGAAACAGTTAATAAATCAGTTAGAAGTTAATAAATCTAGAGACTTTCCTGCTTTACATGAGAAGTGACCAAAATATGTTAACAATTAATTACCAGTTTAAATTTTAATAGATCGGAATCTAATTATTTAAATATCACATTTGTTAATAAACATTGTTTTAGTTATATTCACACGTACCTGTTAATGAATAAACAATGAAGTAAATTAAATGCTTACATAATCTGTTCTCAGTTTGCATCTTTTTTAAGTAATTAAATAAGTCCTTTGATTGCCTTGCATAGAAAATAAAATAGTTTTAAAATGAAACCTTATAGACAAACAATTATCATTCAAGAGAAATTTTTTCAAATACCTCAATTATAGAAATTAAGAAAGCAAATTTAAACAATACATTTTCGTTTTAAAGAATTTCTAGTAAAAACATTTTCCGAACACTGCAAATTAGGCAATGAATTATTCAAAGTAAGCTTTGCAGTGGTAAGCTTTTAAAACTTATAAAACGTTTCTTATTATGTTTAACTTAAAGGCTCCATAATAAGAACTGTTTTGCAAGCAATTTAATATATGATGCTTATTAAACATTTCTTATTATGAAGCAATTATATGCATAAACAATGTTTAGTTAATCCGAATATTTTCAGATCATAAGCCCTTAGATTACTTTGGTTTGAGATAAAAATAACTCTAATAATTTTTTAAACGCTGAAGATTAAGTAACTAATACCTAAACATCGTGAAAGTAACAAATTAAATCTATGGAAAAGCATTTTAATGGCATCCTTGTAATAGTATTCAGGCAGATGGTGGATCATATTACTTTTATATTGAGATTCATATTCACGCATTACAAGGATGAAACCTGGAAATCCCGTAATTTATACAGTTAATAAATCCATTAGAAGTTCTCATATCAATTAAAAGTAATCAAAGCTAGAGACGTAACTCGTCTTTAGCTTTGTTCAACAGCAAATGGGACAGAATTCGGGATGATTTTTTACTTTGAAGAACGTTCTTTTACTTATTACACGTGTTATACTAAAATAATTGATATTTAAAGAACTTTATCTCATTGCCCAAACAATTTTTCAATTTATACCTCCTCAATTTATGTTTCTCAACTGAGAATAAATGGTGAAATATATCAAAACATTTTAAGTGATGTAATATATAACAAGAAATAAATAAATCAGAAATTTTCATTGGTTTTCATAAAATATTCCAGTTTGTTTCGTAAAATATTTGTTTATAAAAACACGAAGAGTGAAGAAGGCTGTTTATTGCACTCACATTAAATCAGTACATTATCTAATATAAAACGTTTTATTAACAATAAAATATTTTATGGAAAATATAAGTAATTATATAAAATAATTTATGGAAGATAAATATAGCTTATTAAAATTTTATTTTATTTTAGAAGCTTTGTATTTAATTTGTTCCGATAAATTACAAGTGTTTATATTATAATATAAGTCTAAATAATTTATAAAATTATGAAAATTCTTTACTACACTGAAAAAAATATAAATAATATTATGAGAAAAATAGCTTAAGAATAGAAAATTTATGTACCGTAACACAACTAATGCATTCCTAATTGATTTTTTAATCCCATATTTAAGCAATAAATTAATCATTATAAAATCTCATTAAGTATTGAACATTTCTTGAATTCAATTATATCATGCAGTTTTATAAAAAGAAAATAAAAATATAAAAAATTTTTTCGATTATTTTTTAATATCCTTTACATGATACTAAATAGTTCATAAGTTGATTTCATTACATATTAATATAAATTAAATGTATCCAATTAAGTAAATTTAATTTTTACAATTATAATGAACAACTGAAAAATTATTTTGAAGACACAAAACAAAGTTTAAATTAACAGCATAAGTTTATGAGTGAAAGTTAAATTATAAAAAGCAAGAAAAAATATACCTATAAAATACTTTTTTATGATTACTAAGCAGATAAACTAGATGCTTTTGTTGGTATCTTAAAAAATAAAAAAAAATCCATATTCTGTATTGATAAGTCTAAGCAATTAATCTTGAAAGTCAAAGTAAATTCTTTTCCAGTTTCTCCTTTTTAATAATGTATCTAAAAATACATTTTTGCGCCTGAATTTTGCAAAAAACTTCAATGAAAATTTATGAATAGACAGTATTTCTGAAGAGTCACAAATATTTTAATTTTTTTCACAATCAAAATATAATGAATTAGAAAGGAAAATGTGATGTAAAAGAAAATTATCTTCATTTATTTTTTACGCTGCAATTTTTTCAATTAATTGGCATTAATAAAATATTTATTTACTTTTATTCAATTAATAGTGATGAGTATTTAAGTTTCATTTTAAGATTTCATTAGAATTTAAATAAATAAATGATATTATTGGATAAATTAATAAAAATAAACATAACTTGTGAAAAATTGTAATAAAAAGGAAAAATTATATTTTCCTTGTGTACTTTGGAAGATATTTTAGCTCGTTAATTAATAAATAAAAGAAGAACTATATTCCAATTTCATTTTCTGTAGGTACAGTATTCATTACAGAGAAATACTTTATTAGATTAATAAATTGAGATTATTTATTGCTATTCATTCAAAACATCTGATTAAAATGTGAAAAAATATATATCAAAATTTCAAATTGATTTTATCAAAAATGATTTTTTAAAAATTTTATTTTCTTATTTAGATTATAATTAAAGGCCACTGGATAATGTGTAAAAGTTATAGAGATTATAAGTTGAGTGAGAAGAGTTCATAAATTTTATCCATTTAAGTAAATTCATGTGATTTATTAGGATATTCAGTATTTTTTCGCATTATCTTAAATATTAGATGATACAAATGCGAAAGTATATGTACTTTTCAATAGATATTAGACTTCAATAGATCTACAGATATTTTTTCATTACTTTATTCTTTCTTATGCAAATGGTTTTTGTTTCTATCTACTCATGCATTTATCAAAAATAACATTTCTGTCGAAAAACTGTTTTAATAATGATTTATATGCTTGGATATAATAAACAATATATTATGGTTTAAGAAATCTAAATTTCATGAAAACGACATTTTTTGTTTCAGTTTTGCAGTTCATGATTTTATAAAATTTTTCCTATAAAATATGAAGAACAATAAATTATAGAAATTATGGGAATTACAGTAATTTCAATTCTTAATCTCTTTATTCTTTTTTCCTCTTTATTTAATTGTGCTCACAATTGTTTCTTTCATTACTTCCAGCAAACATTACATAGTTATACAAAAACTATAGTAGAAAAATTAATTCTTCAGATATAATTCTGAAATGCTCTAAGCAACCAGGTCACGACGATGACTTTTTTTTATGTATTTGTAAGTACTTTACACAACCCAATAAAATTTGTAAGTATTTTATACAACCCAATAACCAATAAAATCGAACCTTTTACCATTTTACAGTTTTAACGAGTCTAGTTCTTAAAAGTGATGTGCTTATCAAGAATTTTCGGTATTGCTGATTTAACATTTAACATAAAATATTGGGCAATCTAATGCTCACAACGTTATAGTAAAGCATTCAAACATCCATCAAAAAAGAGAAGATCTAAAAAGTTCCCAAACGCCAACCATTATTGAAAAGTTAGCAGAAATGCAATATACATATTCTGTTGTTCAGAAATGGTTAGAATAAATCTGGGACAATGCACTCTGAATATCAAAATTGTATTATTGAACAATGCTGAGGTGTTTGTGATTTTGTATTTGCCTTAACTATATGCAAATGATTAGTAAGCTTCAGTGACAGACTTTGTAGACTAAAGAATAAGGAGTCCCAATTACTAGATGAGCAATCCCATACTGTTTAAGACTACGTCTAACTTCATTTAAACCCATTTAACATCATATTAATGACCCAAAATGCAGTACTTCATGATTTTATTTACTAGAATAAAAATATTTACAAGATATTTACATAATAATCGCATTTTAATTTTCTTTTTAGTATATTTTATATTAACAAATGCCAGATTCCACCTCTTACCTTTATTTGGAGATGGCTCATTGAATGGACTGAATAACTTCGTTTATTACTAATTAAGGGATTTTGACACTGGAAATAAATTTTTAGTTTTCTACATTTGCATCACCGTAATGCAATGGCCAGTTCGTCTATTCATGTGACAAAGGAATTACCGTCAAAAATGCAAAACTGAAAATTATTCAGAAGAAATATTTTCATTTCTTTCAGGTAGATGAATGCACTAAACATGCGTAATAGAAAATTATAAATTTCTGTTTTCAAAAAAAAACTTGATAAAATTGTTCTAAATTTGGTTCGAAAAATATTTTATAATCTCCAATTATTGACTCAGCCCTCCACTCAAGGTCATTTATTGCCAAACCATGACTTTTTTGTTAATGTTTTACTTGTAAATGTTATGAATCATGAAATAATAACTAAATTCAGAACGTTAGAACATTTAGAAATACAGAACATTACAACATTGGAAGATTAATTATTTACTTTAGTGGAAAGATCTATGTGTGTAAGGTACAAAATATTTGTGTATAATTATTTTTATGTTTAGAAACAAAATTATATGAAATTAAGGAAAAAATTATTTTAATCATAACTCATTATAATCATTATTGGGATTCATCTATAAATGAAATATTTTAATTTTTAAAGCTGTGTATATAATTTCAAAATTTTCTGCATACGTTTTCCGATCATTCAGATGAAATCACTGAGAATGTTTCTTAGTTGTAATCTATAGCTAAGCAATTAGATTAAAAATTAAATAACCTCTGTTAACTCGATACCTTAAGAACGTTGTTGAGAGACAGTTAAAACTGTCTCTGGTAAAAATATTTTAAGAAAATAATAATAATAAATGACACTCCTGAAGTTTCATTGTACGTAGATTTTTGTGACCTTAAATGATGAAGGCAACGAAAAAATTAATGAAGCAATTTTTCTTAATATTATATAAAATATTTACATGGAAAACATTTCTTATTACCAAGGACCAGGCAGAATACAAAGAACTAATTTCGCCCCCCAATATCTTGCTCACTCAGTTCATCAGCAAAGCGCCCCTTAAAGGGTCAGGTTTTTCCCTGTCCATTGCATGAAAAACATTAAAAATCATAAAATTATTACAAAAAAATTAAATAATCAAAATAATATTTTATTAAAATAACTAAAATGCTTTATATAAATTATTGGAATGCTTATTTCTTTTAATATTTTCTATCGAATATTTGTAGACTTGTAAGTTCAAACTACCGAATATAGAAATATAAAAAATACTTGTCTTTGACAATTTCTAATTGTATTCCTTTTATATTCAAAAACAATTCCATTGTTGATTCAACATTTGACAAAAGTCAATGCCCATTTAATATTTTGATATTAATGAATATATGACAAATAATTGTTTTTCAGATTCCCTTTTTTAATTAGAAAATCCGAAAGGAAAATATAAAATTAAAATAGTGATATAGTTATTTTTTTAAATGTACACATCAGTTACTACCAAAGATTAAAAAAATGGATTCAGTTTCATATTCTATGATATATTTTAATATTAATAGAGTCACAAATTAACAATCCAATTAAGTAAAATAATTTTGCATATTCGTGTATATCTGTATAGTACAAGACTTATTAATTCAAAAAATATTTAGAGGTTTTATTATATTGTATGACGATTCTTACAAACACATTAACATACATGCTTATTCAAAGTGGTTTATATATATATATATATATATATATATATATATATATATAGATATGTATGTATGTATATGTATATATATATACACACACACATATATATATATATAATCCAAATATTAAAAACAAACAGTGATATTCATTTTAAGACTTATTGCTCGATTATTCCATGTAGTTTACTTGGAATAAATTAGTTCAGATTGCATTACAGAAATTTTTTATTGAATTAAAAAAATAAGTCATAAATGAAAGAATTAAATTAATTAAAATAAAATAGTGGGATTGAAAAAATAGATCATCATGGTTAAAAATATAGCCTTCAATTCAAGAAATTGTGGGTTTGACTCTTATTTCAGCCACGGTTATTTTTAGTGATTTTGGAATGCATTTCAAATTGCCGGTTTTGATCCAATTACTATTAATCCTTGTGTGAGAAGTGTGACCGTAGATCAATAAACACACAAAACAACATTCAACTTTCCATATAGCAAGATGAAAATTTTTACATCCAAGCAAATATAATTAAACTTAATTTATATATATATATATATATATATATATATATATATATATATATATATATATATATATATATATATATATATATATATATATATATATATATAGTACAAGTGATCTTGATTATCATAATTTGCAAATAATATCTTAAATTATTGCATAAAAAGTATGAATAAACTTCTAGAAATACTCAGAAATCCAATGAATGACGTTATGAAAAATACTCTGGATCAAAAATGGAATTTACAATTGTTCTCCTCAATCTGTATAATTAGCATACAATATTAAAATTAATTTCCGAAGTAATTTAATTTTAGAGAAAAATAAAATTTATACACATGGTAGAATATTTATTTTTAGAATTTATTTCTTTAATTACCTTTCAATTAGATTGTAGTAAAATTGTAAAGTGTAACATGAATGTCCGATAGAATTTTGACAAGTTATAACAATACTATTTTTTATATATATATATAAATCGTTTTTTTTTATTTAAATATAGTTTTAAATCCAAATATCACCACTTTAAATATACTCGATAAATAAATGTGCTTGTGGAAATGTAAATTTCAGTGTATTTACCAGGCATTCTATACATTTAGCTATCATATTATGCAAATATAATGCTCTTGACGCTATCAGGCAATCAGACAACTATAGATGAGTCTTAGCAGCGCAGATTATTTAACCGATATGCGGTGCTGATATTTTTGATTAATGGTGTATTTAAATTTCTCTGCGTATACGATCTCTCACATTTACTGCTCCTAGTAATCGAATTTGATATGATGTCTTTTAAGTGTAATTTCAGCTTCTATTGAATGTAATAAATCAAAGCATTACTCCGACAGACTTCATAAATTTAAGTATATTTAAATTAGTTAGATTTTTTTTAGGATTATAAAGTATTTATGATGTTATATTTGGAATTTTTTTATGAAATTGATGCACTTATTTGCTTTTCAAATTTTGAATTATTTGGCATGATTGGGATGTGTAGAAATGTAAGAGATTTGATGTTGTAAAACGTCATACACGTTTTAAATTTGTAATGTACCAAAACAATTAAAAATTTTTGTATATAAATGTTTCAGTCATACATTTATAATTTAAATTCTTTGTTTGTTAAGTATATTGTAAAACGGAATAATTTACATAAAATAGCGTTGAAATTAATATTGAATCACATTCGGAGGCATTTTACAACGAAAGACAATACAATCAAGAAATTATTAGATTTGAAAAATGTACTTTTTCAATGAAATTTTCAATTGCCTTGCTACTTTAGTCCCAAAAATAAATATAAGTTTAAATAATATCTATGTATTTACTGTTATAATTATAGCGGTGCAAACAATTTCCTCGTGTCGCCAAACATTAAATTATGAAACTTTTTCGAAATGTCTCCTAATTTCATTTAAAAACATTTTAGTGGATTAGGACCACATTGTTTTCGATAAATGAAATGATACCGCTATGCAAGACAAGCCAAGTATGGTGAACCTTTTGTTTTTGGTATTTGCTTCAAAATTACGAAGACCTACTCTCAGCGGCTTCCATCAAAGTGGTAAAGTCCAACTCTGTGCTAAGTAAATAGAGGTACGTACATATTCCTCTCGATAATCGAGTGGTAGAACCTATCACTTCAGAGTGTGAAATTACGAATTCAGTATTGGCTACGAATACATAACAAAAAAGGTGTAACGCTACATTTTGTAATCATAACTGTTGAAGGATGCTTGGAAAATTTTTGAATTAGCATTCTAGATACACTTAAGCAATATCAATGAAAAGCCTTTCCGAACAGAACAGTTTTATATCTTTACTGGATGACAACTTAATGTCAATTTTTAATCAGAATAAAACACTCAATTTAATAAAACCTCAAAAATGATTCATTCATATAAAAATATTTTCCTAAATATTGAATATCAGAAAAAATAAATACTATGAAAACAAAAATTAATTATATTATAAAAACACAATATATCTTATTTTTATATACTTTACTTTCACTGAATTATTAAGTAACTAGCCCCAAATTTTCGCTATTTCTGTTCTCTATTTACTCATTTATATTCAAGATTTTTTTTCTTATTTAGCTATTTATAAGATTATCATGCAGCTTTTGTAAGTAAGAGGATATATATATTTAGTAATGAATAATTGTTCAATTTTATTTACGTTTATGAAGCTGTGCAAATAAAAAAATACTAAGATAATTTCCACAAAAAAACGTAAGTCAAATCATCTTTCACTTGGCCAACAAACTGAAGATTAAAACACTTGAATATTTCCAAAGAAGAAATCAATCTCAAGAATGATCTATGCACTCACCACACTGTAGAACACAGTCAATGAATCTGTTGCACCTCATCCTTAAATTATGCGTACTTTGCACGAGGACATGCAATATTAAAACTCATACAATAAGAAATAAAGAGCGTTTGTCGGGATTGATTTTTTTAATAAAGACATGTTAAAGCCATGACCAAGTTCATCTCTTTCCATATCGAGTTGCTTTAACACCATTGAACTTGATATTTTTCGTTTTAAAAGGCAACATTTAACTTCATGTACACTAACAAATATGATACAGAGCTTATAAAAATACAAAGTTGCTTAAAAGTTTTAAAACAGTGAATACAAGGGAATAAATATTACAAACAATCATACAAAATTTTATCTAAACAAATATTTCAGAATAAACAAGGATTATTTTGATTTAAACATACGTGAGAAATGGAAGGCCATGATATGGTTAATACATATTTATAACATTTTATTTTCAAAAAGATCTCTTTAGGGTTTTACTTTAAGTACTTAATATTCCTTTTCGCTACAATTTCACAGATTGTAAATAGAATAGTCAAATAATTCACCTCAAATATATGTACTTATCAGAATACTAAACCCATTAAGATATTGTGTTATGTGGAAATAACAGACATTTCCTACCACATAGTCACTGAGAATTGCTTACATAATTATTCAACAAACTGATGTTTCATAAAATTATACTCTTCTTGAAATAAGATTATTACTACTAATTATGTCAGTACAACTCCCAAAGCATCTTTTCATATCAAGCGCATAATTTTAGAACTCATTTTACAATAGCGAATGCTAATCTTATTCTTTAATGTAGCTTAGAACTCACAACATATTTACCAATTTAACGAAAATTCATCTTAAATTAATTTGCAACTTTTATAATTTCCAACAGAGACATTTCCATTATACGCAGAAAAGAAGAATCATATATTATTCAAAAAGGTATTATCATTTTAGAGACTTGCGTAAATTAAATGTTTCATTATTTTTACTGGTAAATGTTCACTAATCTAACAACCATGCATTAGTTTATGTTCATTAATATATTATAGAATTTTCATAATTTTAACTAAAAGGAATCATAGACTACATGATCTTAAAATTGAAATTACCCTTTTGAAGCTTTTGCAGCTTAGTTTAGTGGTTTGACTTCATTAAATTTTCTTTATTTCAAAAAAGAGATTATCATAAAAGTAATTACACTCTATGAATAAACGAGACTTACTTTTAGAATATATCTTAAATTTAGTTGTCTTTTTTTTATAAAAGAAACCTTGTTGGCAATTTAAAAAAAATATATTCTTTGATGGGGTTGAACAAATTTTAGAATAAATTTATATATATTTGCATTCATATATCTTTGTAGTTATACATATTTTTTTATGTATTCATATAATTTTTGTAGGAGATATCAATGCATATTAGTTAAAGATTAGCTTAAAATAAAATATAAATTAAAGATAAGAACTTATTGAATATTTATTAATATTAAAGAATGTATATTAAACATAAGCATTTATTGAATATTTATATGCAACAAAAGACAATTTTTATTTATATTCTTTATTTATCAATGTTAAATATATTTTACTGACGTCACCGTTCTTTGGAAATTTTTACCAAAAGAGTAAGTTAAACTGTTGAAATGTAAAATTATCCAATTTCAATTGAATATTTTCTTTTATACACAAATGTGACCTTGAAGAGGGGTTGCTTTATACACAAATGTGACCTTGAAGAGGGGTTGCTTTATACACAAATGTGACCTTGAAGAGGGGTTGCTTTATACACAGATGTGACCTTGAAGAGGGGTTGCTTTATACACAGATGTGACCTTGAAGAGGGGTTGCTTTATACACAAATGTGACCTTGAAGAGGGGTTGCTTTATACATAAATGAGACCTTGAAGAGGGGTTGCTTTATACACAAATGTGACCTTGCAGTTTGAAGAGCTTTAATTATGAAATAATACTAATTATTCTCAATTTTTTAAATAAACTTTGACATAAATTACATTATAAAAATAATTTATTATGATAATAAAATCTCTGATAAGATCATGTAATATTAAAACTAGGTAAAATTCCAAAAATATCTGCTACATGAATTTATGAATAAATGTGTTTGCTTATAAATTTCATTATAAAAAAAACATAAACTCACATGATGTTTTGAACATATAATTTTTGTATAATTAAAATTCATTTTACAGAGATAACAATAATAAAAAATATTTGTCTACGAATTTTTCTATCACAATTATGTTAATTTTTTTTATACTTCAATGGAATCAAAATAGCTTATTAATTTGTAATTTCATTGTCATTTCTCTTAATTCTAGGAACAATTTCATTGAAATCTACAAATCAAAATCAGATGCAAACAACAACAAAAAATATCTTTTTGTGAATACTAGATTCGTATTCATAAACTATTTAACAGAAAACTGCTGTAAAGACAATTCAGCTGATCGAAATATTGTTATGAATGTCATCAAATATTCCATATAAGAACTAAAATGAAAACTCCTATAAATAGTTTTAACTATTTTATTTTATTTGTGACTCATAATTCTTATTTAATAATTAACTATTATCTCTAATTAAGCAATACAATATTTTAACTATTGTGTATTTTTATTAAAAAGCTAAAATTATTTATTGAGAGAAATAATCCGATAAAATTTCTGAAGAATTACAAGAATATAAAATATAGAATTACCACCAGTTAATAAAAGTGGATTTATGGTAATTAATTTGAAATCCACTCTAACTTTTTCCCATGACAGCTATCAATACTTTTACGAAGATTAATTTTTGAACTATTTGATTCAATCATTTAGAATTTTTAATCAGAAAAGTTTTAAATAAGCAAAAAAATTAGTTTTCTTCTGTCGCAAAACAATTTTAGGTAAAAATACACAAAAAGTATTTAAAACATTGGCAATTGCACCAACGTAATAAATAAACTAAAATTAAAAGTTAATAAGTTGTCGCTCAGACATTTAAGGAAAGAATTATGATTGCACAAGATAAAATAAAAATTTAAATTATTTCGGAAAAGACTAAGAACTGAACAATAATTTTTGCTATTTGTGAAAACAATTTTACCCTAATATACATTTTTAAAAATTAACGCTTAAATTTATTTCTTCACTTAAACTTACATTATGTTTCTCTTGCAGTCTTGCATTTTATACATTGTCTTTTATTTTAAATAATGAGACATTTAGTTCACTTAAAATGTTACATTTTACCGTGAAGTTTAATGAGATTATAAATCCTTGAAGATCATAAATAATTCAAAAACTTATATTTCTCAAGGGTTATTATTTATTAATTATTCACTGAAATATATAAATATTCCTTAATATCATTAAACGTTTCATTAATAAATAACATGGATATTTAAATTGATATAAAAAGTCAAATTAGGGAAAATAAATATCATCTGAAATGAATTTCTGCTTATATAAAATCTAAGGATTTAATAGAACGAAATCCTTCTCATTTAGGAGTCAAATTTTAAGAACTTATCGTTATTGATTTTCAGGAGTTTGTATATTAGCTAATGTGAGAATAACACTTAATAACAAAAATTAGATTTTATCTTCATTTAAGGTTTTTTTTTTTTTTTTTTTTTTTAAAAAAAACGTTATATGTAAATATATTTAAGAAAAAAGCGAATTCATTTACCTTTTACAATTTTTTAATCACATACATATTTTTCTTAGAGTGATACATAAAATGTGTAAAATACTTGCATTTTGTTTTTAACAATTCCTCCAGATTTATTTGTTCAAATTTTGGGACAAATAGGTTGCGAATGATAAAAATATGATTGGATAAAATTATTAATTTTGTTAAGCAACAAAATTGTTAATTTTGATCTCATCTGGATCCTAAAATTTATTAGTTCTGTCATCACTTTTACCAGTTAATATAACCGATATTTTTCTGAGTGCTTATTACATGAAAAACATTAACATCTTAGAAAACGTCCTGCTGACACCTTGCTTTTTGAATGGACTAGGTGGCAACAGACTTGTATTTCACGCTTTGCCAGGGGTCACCGGACAGGCCTCAAATATGAGCAAAATCAAAATATTTTTAGTCTGTGCACAAAAATGTAAATATGGACAGGCATCGCCTGAGCATATCTTGAACTGCTTGAATTTTGATTTGAAAGAGGCTTTTTCAAAGCCCTGTTTTTGAATTTCCTGGTTGTTTATGGACTTGTGTTTTAGAATCGGAATTGGACCATCTGTGATTAGAAACAACAGAATTTTAATAAGCTTATATTAGTTATATTAATAAAAGTATAATATTCGCTATATTGCTTGAAAGAAAACACATTCTATATTTTTTACATTACATAAATAACAACATAATATTTTAATTGCTAAAACAAGAACATAATATTGTTACAATTTTTACATATCATCCATGTACTTACAAAATTTACATTGGTGCTATTCTATGATACAAGTAACACAGAGAGATTTGTCATTACTTAACTAGAGTATATTTGCCTTAATTTTAAGATTAAAATTTGATACATGTATTTTATATATCTATATATGTGTGTGTTGTTTATAATTAAATAATGTTTTATATATAAATAATGTTTTATAATTAAATAATAATTATAAAACATTTTTATTTAAGTATCTCACAAATAAATCAAAAGCCTGTTTATGGGCTACAATATAATTCTAAACTTATTATTTAACAATATTTCAATAAATTTTTATATACGTATGTGATTTTTGATATCCGTGAACAGAAGTTGTTTTACGTTTCCAATTATAATCATTTCTTTTTAGTAGAAACATTGATGCTTACATATTTCAGTAATTTATTCATATAAAATGTTGATATATTATAGTTTAAGAGTTTTAACAAATTATAGTTTACAGTATTAATTTTCCCTCTCACAATGCATGAAAAGTAAACATGAATGCAATGATACAAACTTTATGTGAAAACTGATAAGTTATTGTTTCTCATTAGAATTTATCAAATAATGAAAATTGTGTTTTTCTACACAATTTACTGTAAATATGAAGACAATGGATTTTAATGCATTAGATATTACTTATATAATGTTACATATAACTATTTGACGTGAATTCGAATTTCACTTTATTCATAAATAAAATAATTTTAATAGGTAAAGCAAATGATGAAATTAATAGTACTGATTTAAAAGTTAAGAGAGTTCTCTTTTCCTTGTTGGAACTATAACAAAATCAAAAGGCCTCAAACAATAAAAAAAAATAAAAAATAAAAAAAAATAATAAAAAAAGAGAGAGAGAATGGTGTATAAAATGTATGTGTGAGGTTCTTTTCAGAAATTTGTTTATACTATAATTACTAATCGCATTTTCTCTCACTATATATTATATTAATTTATTGAAAAACTCTTTAATGAATTATTTTATCAAATATTAATATTCTAATATTAAAATTGTATAATTGCAAACTTAAGTTTAAACACTGATAAGAATATTTCCTGTTTTTATTGAAACAAAATTTATCCATTAAATATTATATTCATTTTTGATTTAAGTAACAGAAACCAAAAATAAAAGTATAATTACCGAATTAATATTTTACAGAAATTATTCTAAATTTCAAATATTTACTTTGTTGAAACTTAAGAAATTTGTTCTTCAGTTAAAATATTTAAATATAATTAAAAATGATTTTTATTCATTAAAAAGTAACTTGTGATTTTTGCATGGTTTAAATAATTTATATACTATTTTGTTACCATTTAATAAAAAATAAAATAATAGAAATAAAGTAAGAAAAAGCTTAAATATTTAAGAGCCGAAATTGATAAAATGATAAAAATTTACTCTTCCATGATAAATTTTTAAAATCGTATAAACTTTTTTTATATTTAAAATCAATTGTTACTTTTTCTGAAGCAAATAATAAAGTATAATAAATTAATTTCAGTCAAAGAAAAAATTTAAAATTTATGATATAATTTAAGAAAATTCAAAATTTCTTGATTTTTCAAGTACTAGAATATTTTTAACATTCTTTCCTTTTTACAATATTAACAAAGAATTTTCATTCGAAAACAAAATTATTCACTTTTCTATCTTTTCGAAATTAACATTTTACTTTAAATTGATATATTAATAGTGCAAAATTACAAAAGTTTGCAATTCATATTAATAAACATTTTAAAAATTTCAAGAAATTTCAAGTAATTGAATTTATATAAGGCTCTAGTAATTTCTTGTTGATCATTTTTCATTTTTTTACTACCATTAAAGTTATCTTTATCTGAAAACAAAACTCATTTGCTATTTTTTATTTATTCCAAATATTATAATCTATAATTCACTTATATTAATAGTATTTATGATAAAAATTTATGAATAAATCTTTTAATTAAAATTTATGATAATATAAGTTATTTATGATAAAAATATATTATAAAAATTTATTTAAAATTTTGAGAAATCTGCATAACATAAATGTCTTGAAATTTAATTCTTTAATAAAATTTTCAATGTTTCCTATGAATTTCAAAAATTTACTTCAATTTTCTACAACATTCCGTGTAATATAGTGTGGTACAAAACAAAGACATTCACGTTAATTTGATTTTCGTGATAAAAATTTTGAAAATTTAACTTCCCCTTAAATGAGTTTCCTAGATTATAACAAATCCTTTCCAATTTATTAGAATTAATTTTTCACAAATAGAAATTAAAATTAATTGCTTGCCTCCCTCCGTTGGAAGTGCTGGTAGAACCTGTTAAACTAATCAAAGCGGAAGATTTCATTTTTCCTTCTGTTAGGTTTCGCGATTATAGACGACTTCATAATCGGGAAATTTCTAAATAAGGAGTGAAAGAAGCAAAAAAAGTAGTTGCATTCAGAATTGCTTACAATTCTGGATGAATGTGAAAAGTAATTTGGGTTTAGATAGCCATTTCTTCTCTTTGTATATTAAAACTCGAGATATTAAAGCTTAATTTCTGCTCAGGGACCTTCATCTCAATCAAATAAAGAAGAAATAGAGTTACGATGGGGAAACGAAGAATTTATTTTTGCTAAGCAGTAGAAACTGTCAGAAAAATTGATTTTATGTCATTCAATAGCTTTCGTTTACTGAGAGTAAATTGCTTAAGAAAACTTGTTAAAATATTTTCCTTGAAAACATTTAAATTACTTTAGAAAGCTTGATTTTTAATGCTGTTACGAAATAATATGAATGTTAGTAGGAGAAGTTATTCGAGTTGAAATAATTTAATTGAAAATAATTCACATCAAAATAATTTTTTTATAAATGATTTGATTAAAATATTGCATAAATGTTATTATTCTATCGTACCAACTAATATTTGGTTGTAAAGTGCATGGTTTTACTTTATAGCTACAAATATATGTTTATAATTACTTTAGATTAGACCAACATGCCGATAATTTAAGATACACTTTCAAAGTGAATATTTGCAATGAATTTCATATCAAATATTCCTACCATATTAATAAGTTTCTAAAAATAAATTTTAGTTTCGCTTTTTATTTAACCATTTCAACAGTTTTTCAAATGTTGATAACGCAATTTTTAATTAGTTTTTTTTTCGATCCTAATAAAAACGATTCCTTAATTTAAAAATTATGTTACAATGTAATTAGTAACTTAATTTTAAAATTAAACAGTGATAATTCACTGCAGGAGTGATCAACCTAATGAATTTTACTGGCTTAATCTGATTCATAAAATATTATAAGGTGTCAGATCATTTTTAAAAAATACAGATACGAATTTTTCTTCATCTTCCTTTTTCTTGTCTCCTTTCAATTTTCATCTTGCGATTATTTTATTTCACAAGAGCTTTTGGTTTAAAATAGGTTTACGAAACCCTACAAATTGAACTTAACTTTTGCTTTAAAACAGGTTTACGAATCTTAAAAAATGCCTAGGTTTAAAATGGGATTCAAATTCATGAATCTTTGAATTCATACCTAGAACGCTGATTTTTTTAGCTACTGATTCGATTCCTTCACTATCCTCACATTCAAGCCAACTAACAGCAAAATGGTTAATATATCAGCTCTTTACTGAATATTTAACTGATGAACTTGACAGTTAGTTCTTAGATTCAATTCCCACCTCAGGTTTAGATGCTTATAAGTGGTTCATTGAGGTTATGGTTCAGGGAATTAAAGTGGTTATGCTTAAATTATAGTTCCTGGTCTAATTACCTCTCGTGAGTAAAGGATGACCATCGAATGATTAAGAAGACATACTCCTCATTCATCTCTAATTAATCGGAATTTTTGTGAACGTATTCTCTACTTGAATTTATGTATTTAAATTTTACGTATTATTATAATGCGTAGTATTATAATGTTAAGAAATATAATAATTTATATGAAAAGCTTATGTAATTGTTTTCTTTTAAGTTTAGTTAAAAGGATTTTAAAGAAGTAATGACTGTTATTATTTACTTTAACTTTATTAGCATATTTAGGTATAGTATACGCTAATTTAGCACATGCATAATGCTATCTTCATACTTAGCACCAAATACAATTTAAAAAATAACTGAATTTAAAAGCTTACTGAATCGTTATTGAGCAGTGTGTGTGTGTGTGTGAGTGTGTGTGTGTGTGTGTGTGTGTGTGTGTGTGTGTGTGTGTGTGTGTGTGTGTGTGTGTGTGTGTGTGTGTGTGTGTGTGTGTGTGTGTGTGTGTGTGTGTGTGTGTGTGTGTGTGAGAGAGAGAGAGAGAGAGAGTTTTTCATAGTATTTCCATAATTCAAAATAATAAGAGTAATCATTGTGTTAGCTATTTACAATGAATTTTCAATTGCTAAAATATTTTGGAAATTTACAAATAAAATATTTTCTTGTTAGTAGTATATTTGTTGACTGCAAGCAATAGTATATAATCATTATAGCATAATATATAGTTTTGATGTCTTTAGAATAGTTGTAAGCATAATATATACTATTAATTAATAAAATATTCGGAATATTTAACAAATTATTAGTAATATAAATAATAAACTGATTAAACGTGCTGTAGAATTTAATTTTAAAATTTACACTAATTTAATATTTATTCTCGTAAATATCTCGATTTCTGAAAAAATTTAAAATTATTTTCATTTTTTTTTATTTTAAGTTGATAATAAATTACAACTTTTATTTCTATTGTAAATTAGCCACCATATTATAAACTAACAATTTTAAATCCTTTTACATGATTTAACATTTTCAGATAACTGGTAACATTCAAACTATATATTTTTATCTTCTTCGAAGAAAAAAGGCAGAAGGAAATTATTTCGAATATTTATATACGTTTTTAGTAAATTTTTTGTACCAGTATTTCATAAAAAAAAAACTCACACATGTGAATATTTTCTTGAAAACATAATTATGAAGAAATTATTTTAATCATTGTTTCAAATGTGCGATTTGTACTAAATTAAATTATAATAATTAATATCATCAAGTCATATTCTTAGGTCAATTATATTAATATCATTTTTTTGTTATACTGATGAAAAATTCTTAATCATATTCTGGAATTAAAACTAAAAACTAATTTAATTAAATATATAAAAAATATATTATTACCCTGATGTAATGTTATGGTTTATATATAATTAACATAAATAATAGAGTAAATAAACTGACATGCATCAATTAAAGGCAACAGTTATTCTATGCAATTTTGACGAAACACTACAATGTAATTTCATAAATTTTACTTCTCAATGTATGCAAAAATACTCCTTCTCTTTTTACAATTATTTAGATAAAAATTTGATCAGTATTCCATAAAATATGCAAATCATTATTATTTTTACAAGTTCTATTAAAAGAAAATTAATTTAACTGCTTACAAACTTATTATGCAGATTTTATTCTTTACTATTAGTCTGTTTTACTCAGATGGAATAAAAAGCAGACTTTTTAAGGAGAAATAGATTAAAACAGTTCTTTCGGGAAGAACACTTAAAAGGGACATTTTTTTACATTGAAGCGACAAAAAGTACTTTTGAAAGTACGATTGGTTTAAATTGTGAAAGTGTTTTTAACAATAGATAATTGTAAATGTTGAAAAAACTCATTCAAATCTTAATTTAGAAAAAGTGTCTGAAGTTTTTCATGAATGAAGAGCTAAAGTGTTGATTTTGCTATTAAGAATTGATTGTATGCATTTGAAATAAGCGAATTGATTAAATGAATTCCTTCCTCCTCTTGATGTGATTTCTAGCAATATAGTACTTTTAAGCCAATGAATTTAGTTAAACTTTAATTAATATTCATTACACATATTATAATTTTAATTAACAGTATTCATGAGAAAGAAATTTCACACATCACTTCCATAAATTACTATAGACAGTTTAAGTGCTGATTTTATAAAAAAAATTATTTCAAGGAAAGTATGCAAGCGTAGACACTTAATTTCTTTGATAAAGGTTTGAATTTTTGGGTTATTCAAATTTAAAACACGTTTATTTATCTATAAATATAAATTTGTATTATTTAACTACCGTAACTTAATTAAAGTTAAAGGCGAAGTATATTTTACATTTTAAACCTTTCAAATTTACAAATTATTTTAATAAAGAAAGGCCAATAAATTAATGTATGAAGTATAAACAGAGTAGTTATGTTTTATACATTAATTAATTATGCTATGATTAAAATTGGTCATTTATAGATAAATTTTGCAACAAGTAGATGCTTAAAATTATCTTCAAAATTATTTCAAGCTTATTTAAACCAATTTTTTGCTGTTGCTTTTTTTTGTAGGTTATTTTTAGAAAAAATCATTTTTAATAATTAGGGATCTATGTAAATAAATTCAATATAAATTTTATTTGTGGTTTTATCTTTCTAGAGTCAACACGCTTTTCCTTAATTTTTCTTCATTTAAATAAATTTTTTTGATTAACTGCTTTCTTTGGAAAGGAACAATATGCATTAAATATTCTATTTAAATAAAACCAATTTATAAGAGAATTGTATCACTTGTAAAATTTTGTTTTATACATTTTCGAAACCTAATTGCAGAGTACAACAATTAGTTTTAACTATAATGACCTTAAAGATTATCATCTGCGTCAATTGTGTTAAATTATTATTGAAATATTCTCTTCTTTCGAAGTTTTTGTCATGTATATAATTTTAAGAATATTTCATTAAAAATATATTGGTGAATGTTTGTATTTAAAATTTCTTAAGAGTATATTTTAAAATTTAAACCACATCATTTATAATATAAATTTGCTAATATGTTTTATTTCACATATTAGTAAATTTATGATATAAATGATTATGTTCAAGCATAATTAATGGAAAAACATTCTTAATTTCAGTTAAAAATTAGATTAACAACCAGTGTATAACAAAGATTTCATACTTTTTGTACTACATATATATTCATTTATAAATATAAAACCAGTACATATATATATATATATATATATATAAAGGGTAATTAGCATTATTTCTGCAAGGCTAGTTCTTTTGCAGCCAAGCAAAATTAAATTTTTAATAAGATCCTGAATTACAAGTTATAAGTTTAATAAAATGTTATCGTTAGAAATTTTTCAATTTGTTAAACAATTAAATAAAATAATTAGTTTTATTCTTTTATAATTTTCTATGTTTCTTACCTTTCTAACTATCACTTCAACAACAAATAATGCGCTTTCATTTTGAGAAAATCGTTACATCAATTTATAACTGAGACAATAAATGTAAAATATTACATGTATTTTTGTATAACTCAGTCTAAAGTTAATATGAAATAAATGCTAAAACCTGGAAATGTTATTAAAATAATTTCCGAATATCAGCGAATTTTATTACTTGTACATAATTGTTCCTTTATAGCTTATACTATAAATAAGCAATGAAGTGAAAGTAATATCACGCAACTTGTCAAGTTGCATTATAATCTTTGATAAAAAAAATATATAACACATTGGAATAGCATATCCATGAATATAATTTTCATTTTTATCTGATTCTATTTAACTACAGCAGGAATTTTGATAAAATCTTTCGCCAACTAAATTGAAAAAAAAAAACTACTTAAAGCGATACAAAATGCAATGTTTTGTGTGTCACGTGACATTTATTCACGGAAACTGACCGATTTCACTGAAAATTTCTGTACGTTTTTTTTATCGTCACGAATTTGTGTTTAAAAGTGATTTATTTTTAAAATACAATTGAAAATCAAACTCACTGTGACCGGAACTTGTCGCCAGTGCTGTTGTTGCATCTACGAAGCATCCAGCGGACGACAACAGGAAGACGACGACTGTCCCGCTAAGAGACATTCTTGCAACGAACTCGGAGACGTCCACTCGCAACCACGCGCTCGCGGACAAAGAGAGAGGAACGGCGGACAAGGGGTGTTCGTTTTCCGAAGCTCTTATAGTACAGGGCATGCGCGCGACGGTCGCGCGTGGTCGAAAAGACACCCCCGAACTTTTCAGGAACAAAAGTTTACGCCACTTTGGTAAAGATGTGCTGGAGGAAGAGAAGATCAAGTGAAGTTAGGGCGATGAAAGAGTTTTGTAATCTTCACTTTCCTCACTCGGTTAACCATTAAGAAATTAGATTGTAAAAGGAGTTCCCCCATTTCATGCGATTGAATAAGTTTATCAATTTTTCTTACTTAAAGCTTTCGCTGAGGAGAAATATTAAGGATAATTTATAAATGTTTAAATTCGTAAAGAGCAATTCTATTAAAACTATTATTATTCCTATTCTAATCTCGCAAGTTATTTAGCAAATTCTTTCATCTAAATTATTTTCATTTAATATTTTCAATTCATTTTGAAATATTGATTTATTCTATAATATTAATTGTTACGAATAACTTCATTTGCATTATTTAGGAAATTTGAATTTATAGCGATGAATATGGATATATTTTAAAACACTCGGAGACAGTTTTCAGAAACAATCAAAATAAAATGCTATGGATCTATACATATAGATCTAATTAAATCTTGCGTATCAAAAATGACAATAGTGTGACAACCAAGTAAAAAAGGCCAATTAATGTATAAATATAGTTATAAGTCCAGGCAATAAACCTAAATTCTCGAAACGGGAATAAAATTGCAAATTACAATTTTAAAAGGGCCTTATAATATTTAAAATGTAAGCAAATATTGTCGATAACAGCAGAAAATTTATACAACAGAAAACAACAGCAAAATATAACGCAAGTTTTTATGTATTTAATTTAAATATTTCTATCCATATGAAATACGCAAAATAAACTTTCATGTATTTACTTTACATTTCATACGTAGCGTAAACTATTATATTTTTAATTTACACTAAAAATAGTTACAACATACAAATGACAATTTACGTCAGATATTGTATTTGTCTCAGACAATATATCAGGGCATTTTTTATATTTATACATATTTCCAATATTAGTCATTGGTAAGATTTGTTTAAAACTGTTATATTGTTGCGCCGTGTTTTTTTTTTTTTAATTTTAGTGAAAGCAACTTGCAAAGCAAGAATATGTTACAGCTTTGTTAAAATTTATTAGATTATAATATATATATGTGTGTGTGTGTTATTAGTTTCTTATAACATTACAAATTTGTTTAATAGTTGAAAATCAATATTTTTCAAATACTGAACTTATTCACCATAATTTTAAAAAGTTTGCCTATATTTAGGCAAACTTTTAAATTCCTAAAACTGTTAAATATTACTCAGTTTTCCGTTTTACTATTCTACAGATATTAATATTTGTATTAAATAACATGAAGATTCTGGTTCTTTCTAGAAATAGTGTATTCATTAAGGATTATTCTAACCGTTGTTAGTTTGTCTTACTTCCTTATTAATATTTAAATCTTGAGTTCAAATAACTGTTTTGTATTACACTACATATATGAAAATGTGGTAGTTAGGGTATTTGCCTTCCAATCAGAATGGTGGAGTTCAATTTCTAATGCCACCAAAAACTCACCAAGTACATGCGACATACGTGAGCGTTAAATGTGTAGAATCAAACGTCCTATGGTCGATTGTTGAATAGTTGCCATGGCTGTAATGATCTTGAGAAAATTTCCTACTCCTCAAGATCAATGTCAAACTTGAGAGAGTGTATCCTCAGGTGGTGCCATCTATCGGAGGAGCATAGTCGTACTTTCACCTTCGTTGTGCTCTTGTTTAACGAAAGCCGTATCTACTGACTTAAACTCGCATAGCCAACGCCATAGCGATCTTGGAATTGTCCAAGTGTCATAAATAACAAGAACAACAACATTACACTATTTCTCATGTAAACATTGCAATATGAAATAAAAATTCTATTTCTGATAATCCTTATTTATAAGATATATTATATATATAATACTTGAATATATTCTAGTTAATGGTAATTAATTAATAGTTTAATTTTGCCCCAACAATAAAAATTATTGAAATATAATAATTAAGGGCTTATCGTGAATTTGTTGCAGAACAAGGAGCTTTAAAATGGATGACTGCAGCTCGAACCGCAGCACTGATGAACAATGTGGATTGGCATTTTGTTTCTACTTTCTGTAAACGCATATAGTTTTTTTGAAGTTTTCTATATTCTTTCTCTTGCTATATATAAATTTGGGAAATATTATCAACTTGCTGCACATCAGGTCTGATATTTTGTCATTCACGTAAATCTCTAAAATAATAATCTGGATAGTATTTTTTGTTAAACTCTGTACTTTCCAAATAATAATAATTGCTGAATAATGCCAATTATAATTAATCAAATATATATATATATATATATATATATATATATATATATATATATATATATATAATTATTAAGTATATATTTATGTAATGCACAAATATACATTAATAGATTTTTAAAAAAAACTTTAATTTTAATATAAAATCTACAAATAGTGACTATACAACATTAAATAGGAACATAATAAAAAATCTGCAAAGAAATTTAAAATCATTTCTTAGTTTACCTTCAAGTATCTAAAACTATTATCAAATATAATGCTATTAGCAGATTTTTTTAATTGACATATTTCATAAGTTTGCCAATAAAATATTATTAAAGTAGTATAAAAATCTGTATTTATTTATAATATATATATATAGATCTACATGCTGATACAATAAAGTTTAAAAGGAAGACCGAAAATAATAATGTATAATAATTCATGTAGTTCAAGTTCGTTTTATTTTAACAGGAAAATCAATGACACAAAGTATGAAATTTATTAAAATATCTATATATTCACTCTTCAAATATCAATTTTAAATAAATACATAAGCGACTAAATAATATTACTACGTTTTACTTACATGAATTTCTTCATTTTTTTTTCTTGTTTACGTGAAAACTTTATAAAAATTAACATTATATTTTCCTCATTTATAATAATTAAAATAGTTTAATCATTGAAAGTTTTGTCACAATTTTTCTCAAAAAACCACATACAGTTGCTATACATCGAAAAATTGATTTTTATAATAATCATCGAAAATTATTAAACTACATTTTATTTCTACTTTCAATTATATAGTATTGCATTTAAAGTTCTTAATATAGAAAATCGGTATACTTTTTAAATATCTACCTGAAAAAATTTTACAGATTTGACTTTCTAAATGAAAATATATTCTTATGCCCTGATATATAAGTTAATGATTTCGTCAAGAATTTTGCTATTATTACAATATTTTTGGGGAAAAAAATTCTAATTTATAAAAGAAAACCAAAATTAAAGTGAACAATATTTTTGTTCATTCCCTTTTATCTTCATGAGTATATATTTAATATAAGTGGATTATAATGAATTACAAAAAAGAAAAATTTATAATATTAGGAAATTCTTATACTCACAAAAATAGATTTTGATATAGTTAATATAATATATAACTAATCACGATACAGTTTATGTTTTATGTAATGTCATTAGCCAAACGAAGAAATATGTCTTTAATCCTAAACTTTTATCAAGCTTTAAAAATATTGAAAGGAAGAAATAAATGTGTCCTAAATACTAACAAAAAAGTTTATATCTTCGCTATATACTCTTTTAAAATAAATAGATTGTGAAACAATTACTTTTAAATTGTAAGCATTTTCTCATCTCTAATACTTTCCCGGATTTTTAAAACTGATCAGTTTATAAATATTAGCTATACTTTGTTTATTATCAGGACAAAAGTCTTCTTAAATATTTGTAACCTTATACACTTATTCTAGTTTTCGAAATCATCGAAATGTAACGATTTTTGAACAAAAATAAATTTATAGTAATTTAAGAATTATATAGTAATTTAAGATGTGTCCTCGTCTTTTAAATTCCACACATCACTCTAAGATCTCTTTTAAGATAATGTCATATTATACTATATAAAATTTAATGTTTAGAAGACAATTTTTTAATAACAAATTATTGTAGCTCCTACAGGAAAATCACTTATAAACTATACCGAAAATAAATTATGATATTCCGGTGATAATTCTATAGTGTTAATTATAAGTTTTGAGACTTATTTAGTGCAAATTCTGATTATCTAGAAATAAGTAGGAAAATATTTATTAATTTATAAACATAATTTTTCATAACTGAAGCAAATTAATATTTCCATTGGCTGCGATGTAGAGTTACACAAGATTTTAATTTCTCATTTACGCATTACTGATGCATCAAACTGATATGACATCATCCCAAACATTTATATCTTATCTATATCAAATAAGTTATGAGAACTGCAATATATATCCCAATTTATTTGTTTCTATGGTAAAAAATTATGTTACCAGTGAGAAGGAAGAAACTGGTTATTTGTAATCTTCCAGACTTAGATCAGTCCCATATTCAATTGAATCAGCAATCATCGTTCAAAAGAACATTTTTTTATCTTGTTGCATTCATTATCCATGTTCAGTTTCTTATCTCGTATGGCATACCATATATATTTGATTTTAAAAAAGCACATCACACATTGCTTCACATTTATAAAAAAACCTTTATTTAAAAATTCATTGCCAATTTTAAATTATTTTTTGGTTTTTCTGCTCTAACTACGAAAAGAAGTTACCATTTGAAGACCTTTAATAATCTGTTTCTAAAACATAAAGAATCAATAGAAAAACTCGTTGATTTCAGTGACAGAAAAATAATGAATTTTATAGAGTATGACATAATTCTTAATTTTTTAAAAAAATATGAAAAATATTATAAATCATACTTCCAACAGATTTCTGTATACTCAGAATTTTTTATAAATCAGTTAATTAAATGATCAAATCTGAAAAATCTTAATTTCGATCATATTCAGAAAATTATAAGCAATTAAGTTTAACAAATTTTGGCAATCTTACTTGTAAATGTTTTTACAATTATTTTACATATATAAAATCACAAATTGATTTTTGTATTAATTCTTGTTCTCATATTTCCTGCTCAGTCTCTAGAATATTATATTATTATTATATGATTTATTAGTTTCTATAAAATCATTTCCATAAATAAAAAAATTTTTATATATTCTATTTGTAAATAATTATTCTTATACATTTAAAGGTGTTAATGAAATAAAATCATATCATTTCGATCTGATTAAAAACTGCAAAGACTTTATATTTTAGAATATAAATGAACTTTTAAAAAAATACAAATTTATTATTTTGTTATTTCTTCAATTAATTGTTATAGTTACGATGAAAGGAAAATGTCTTTAACAAAAGCTTTCTTAATATCATTTTTTAAATAATTTCTGGATCCAATAATACTGAATTTTAATTTATATTATATTATGTTGTTATTGTGGTTACTTATGACTCTTGGATAAGCCGAGCTCGCTAGACTGTGAGAAATTAAGTCAGAAGGATGCGTCTTTCTTTCAGCCAGAGCACCACGTTTCGGTTGAACATGAAAGTGAAATCGGAAGTGTCTTAGAGCAACGGCGTAATGTACGATGTTGCTCTACGACACTTCCGATAGATAGAACCACCAGAGGATCCATTCTCTCAATTTTGACTTTGATCTAGAAGGGAAAGAAATTTTCTTCAGACCATTACACCCACAGTAACTACTTAACGACCAACCACACTATTTTCTGTTCTTCAGATGTATCAAGCACATATATCGCATGCACTCGATGTGTCTTTGTCGGCATTGGGATTTGAACTCAGCCTCAAGGAAGGATGGCCTATACCCTAACCACTAGTACGACCTCATTGTATTATGTTCATCTTATATATTTAATTAAATCCTATATGTCTAATTCGGAATTTTAATTAATAGATATGATCACAAATTCTTATTCATCTACCATATTTCTTATAATGCTTTTAGAGTTAAAATTTCCAAGTGATATCGAAAAAATACATTGCATTGTGAAAAGGTTATCAAGAAATTAAGCATTAAAATATCAGTCTACAATTTTCAAAATTTTATGAGACAATAATACTTCTAGTTTTTACAAACATATTATGAACTATAATAAAAAAAAATTTTGTCAACTGTAGGAATAAAATCATCACAAAACATTTATCCTCACAATATATAAATTGTGAAATTACAAATTTTCTTCATGCAATAATTTAAGACTTGAGAAATAAATATTATAAATGCTTTTAATGTCTTACACATATAAATTAATCAATAGCAATCAAATGAAATAATATATGATTGTAGGCTGAATTTATACTCTTCAAAGGAGAAAGTAACATGCATGAACCTAATCAATGATTAGCAACAGAATTTGAATATTGTACTTATGCTTTTTGTTTGTGCCTTTCCATATGGGTGGATGCTTGGGAGTTTTCTTTGATTCGCATCTTTCGAAACTCGTAACTTGAATACAGTCCCACTATCTATCAAAATTTCCTCTTATTAGACAAATTACTATGCACTGCATTAAAATAATAATAGAGAAATAAAGAAATCTTTCAAATATGCTGACCATTTTTATACACACGTTTAGCCTTCCTGACTCCTGAGCTGTGGGTCCACGGTTCGAATCCCAGTTCAGGCATGGAGGTTACTTTCTCTTTGTGTTTCTCTGTCCTTTCTTCTGAGATGATGTATGAATATGGCCCTTCCTATAAACGAGTTTGGGGGGTATGGAGTGGATATTGCTACTTGCCTTTGTGATTTGGTTCCCTGATGTCCACTGGGTAACGTCAAATGAGAGGCAGTTAGTTTCTTGCTGTGTGGAATCGTTAGTCACCCAAATGCCCACCGATATTAAAAAAAAATTTGCTTACACGGCTTTCATGGAAAAAGCTTGTTATCATATAAATAAAATTAAAAATAAATTTAAAAATATCTATTTGTATTAGATCATTGATAACATGTATGCGAATTTTTGTTGTTACCTGAACAGCTCATAGAAATACAATGGGAAAGCTCCTTTTATATTGCACAGCGATCATTGTGAAAGTAAAGAGTGAAATTTATTGATAAAGATAATAGCTAGAAAGTACTTTGGAAAATTAAGTTTGATCTCTTAAGCATATACGTTTCAATTCATTAGAATTTCAAAAATACACCCATTGTATATTCAATCTCTGAACAAAAAATAATTGTATTTCTAACGTGAATGTTTTTAATTTGAAATATAAAATTTTCCTTGCATACATTTAGAGTAAATGAAGCAACTCTTTAATTCTCTCATTCTTTCACAGTATCACTCTGTTATTTTAAGAGCCATATTATATATTAGATCGTGTAATTACAACCTCCAAATTACCGAGAAACATAGTTATACCAATAACCTTGTTTTAAATTTATTGAATGTATTTCAAATTCCAGATACTATATGCAATATTTGTGCGTTTCTCGTTTCCGAACTCAATGACTTGAGTGAATAAAATCATCTTCATAGTGGGAGCTCTTTGTTTCATAATTACAATTTCATCTCTGCATTTAAATTTCTAAAATAAGCACCACGCAAACTTCAATGGCTGAAATGTAAAATTTCTGTCACTATATTATTCCTTAAATCAAGAATCACTGTTCCAACGTAATTAAAGTGTGTCTTATTAATTAATATTTATTCGAGTGAACTGGTTGGATTCATTAATGCGTTGATTAAAGTTGAAATTTACACTCTACTAATTAGATTTTGGCCACAATATTTTTCAGTTCTACTATTATGTTTCTACATAATTAGTTTTCATTACTTTGAAATTAATGAATTGCGAATCACATTACAAATTAATTTAAATCTTGTAAGTCATATTAAAATTAAAAGCGGAAGAAATTTGACATTCAATTAAATGTAACAATTATGAGTTCAATTTGTGTATAAATTCGATGATTTTAGAAATTCAGTATAAAGTGTTCCAAAATGAAGTTTATTTGATTGATCTAATCACACACTGAAGAATCTGAACAAAGATATTATTATATTGCTTAAACTGATATATCTAATTATTTTATATAATATAGTTATATAATGTAAGAATTTTTTTAAGGAAGTTAATAATAATATTAATATAAAAATACTGCTCGTTAACACGACTTTGAAAGACTGATTTATTTGAGATACTGTATATATGCAACTAATAATACTTATAATAATATAAGAAGTTAAATATTAGGAAAAAATGCCACTATCTCAGTATTTTGATTCAATTTCTTTGTAGTCAGAAAAATTTTCGTTACCTAAAATATTCACGCATCTATTTGTGAAAAAATTGCTGAATTAATATGAAAATAAATTAACATAAAGCATTGTTGAAAACTCTAAATATATAAATTTTTATTATTTTATAATCTAATGTAATAGTTGCTAAAATAGTTAATTTAAAAGATAGATGTGTAAATATAATTTATAATTTCGAAACTTATTAAAAAACTCTAATTATTAAAGAATTAATTATTGTTACTAATGTTACACATACATTCAATATCTTTTCATAATAACATTAATTGAAAACAATTATTTCTTGATTATAATCATAGTTATAGGAGTAAACGGAAGTAATAGAAATAAAGGAAATAATAAAAAAGAGAATAGTAATAAGTCAAATAAAATGAATAGTCATAAGTATACTCTGCAATACTTACACTTTTGGATTATTTTGTCAAAAATCCAATGTTATTTTAAGAGTAAAACAAGTTTATATATGTATATAATATTTTTAATTAAATTATATCACCCAATATACATACATTTTATTCAATCACATAAAAATTCCTTATATTAGATTGTTTTTAATGGTCAGATATTTAATCAGTTTTTCATATGAATGCGACTGTTTTCTTGTTCCATATCTGAAAAATATGAAACAAAATGCTAGAAACACCATTTATTACATATCACACATTGGATAATAAAATTTAAAAATAGATAACCCAAAATTATATATTTGAGAATATTAAAAAATATTGGATTCATTGAAAAATAAAGAAGGAAAATATTTTCAAACTTAATTCGATTCCGTAAAAAAAAGTTTATCTCTAGAGCAATAACTTTTGATATAGATTACATCATTATAAGAAATGTTTATAAAGTAATCAAATTAATAATTTTATCACTTCAAATAAGATTTCTGAATGGTAGTGTCTGTTATTTTTTTTCTTTCTTTTCAATTTTCTGTTTGCTTTGCACATTTTTTCAATCGAATACCGCATTTTTTTTTTGTTTATTATTAAATTTTAAAACCATCAAAAATGATGTATTTTTTTATTGTTAATAAAAAAGAAAACATTTTGATTGTACTTTTTAACGAAAATTTATGTTAATTTTCAACTATTTATGTTGATTTATTTTCATAAATATTGTTATTTACTTTAATGCATCCTATTTCAAATTTCCATTCAATAATATCATTAGTAGATTTCAAATATCTCTGGAGAGGACAAGCAAAGTTTAAAGGTCTTCTTGGTATCTGCTTTAAATTCTAAATCCTATACACTTATGATGTCGTGATGTCACATCAGCAGGGTACCCCACTGGATGAGGTGCCATCATTGTTCCAAAGCTCAAAATAGAAATACTAATAGCTAGGCTTTATATAACAACTGATAGCAAATATCTGTTAATATGATATGAATATTCCTTATTTTTTTCATGCTATAACTTATTTTTAAATAACATTCTTTTGTCCAGTTATGAATGTGTTTCTCATTTTATTATGCTAGTGACAGTGTAAACTTTTAAAAGTTAAACGATGACATATGAGATTAAGTGAAATAAGTTTTGTTCCTACATAAGCCCTCACGAAATATTTTTCTTACAAAATGGAGCTACATGATTCTATAAATCACACCCCCCGACATTGAAAATGCAACACCAAGAAGAAGTGGCCTGAAAATGATGCAAATTTCACCTGCCCTTAGGCTTATCTTACTGAGCAATGCAAATGATATGAAATGCGCTGCTCACCAGAGTGCGTTGGGTGAGATATAAGGAAACTAGCAAAGTGAGCGATACACGCCTTTATTGCTACTTGGAAAACAATCGTTGAAAGTTTGTTCTTGTCGAAAAGGAAGCCTGTAATTGCAGAGAATCCCAGGCCATTGTCGTCGACGGAGTCCCAGCAGACAGACGAGTTTACGAGGAGCATAGTGATAGGACTGAGAAGGGCAGGTGGATCCCTACGTCCATTCCACAGGAGACATCCATACTCTCATTGGCTCTTTGCTTAAACGTGTTGCTTCGTGTGTCGCTGTCCTCGGTGGTCCTACAACCTACTAACTGGATCCTGTTTTCGCTCTGTATTATGCTTATCAATTCGAAATACACATCACTCATTGTTCGTTGCTCTTTCTCTCTCTGTTTACCGAGTTTCACCACTTTCTGGCAGCTACAGTTTCATGCTTCACTTTTAATGTCGGGCAATATATTTACACTTTTCTTGTCAATATCTCATAGCGATGAAAGACTTACATTTTTTTCACCACTATATGGTTTTTATTTTTCTAAATGAAAATATTTTAATTTGGTAATCTTATGATACACTTCCTTAAAAAGTTTATTTAATTTTTTGGTTAACAAATGAAAAACTGTAGAAATATTTTATAATGAGATTATTAGCATTTTAATACCTGTTAGAGTGAGAATTTGTATGCGTTCCAGGTTTTTTCATTTGAAACACATGAATATAACCCAATATCTATAATAAGTTTTTTCCAGAAGTTAATTTACGAAGTAAATATTAAACAACGGCATTCGGCACAGTTTGACTGTGCTCTATGGAGCGTCAAAATGTCTTTTTTAGTTTCATATTAAAAAATGTTATATTGTATGTTGAAATTTTCTTCTTGTTGACCTTAGCATAAAGTATCCGTAAATATTTTCAGTAAAAATCCATAAAAATCATCATTATAGATGTCTTTATGCAAAATTAAACTTCATTAATATTACATTTTTCAGTGTTCATTCAGTGATTTTACATTCAGTGATTCTGTAAATTACTATTATTGTTAATAACACCTCAACCAACTCTTCACATATTGTTTCCTTTATACTCTATTTTACTAAATTCACCATAAATCTCTGGGTGTTATTATAATTGCTGAGATGTTCAACAAGTTGTTCTATAAGCGTAATTATTTAAAATAATAGCATGCACTGATGAGAGTAAAAGCAAACGTTGTCAAAGTTTAATTTTTCTATTGTTGACATAAAATCTATTGAATACCAATGCTCATTTGTCCCTTTCCATCAACTCTCATTAAACAGAGTATAATAGCCGAGCCATGAGTTACATAGTTGTCATGACAACATCTCAAATGTGGACATCAGTCTGAATGGTTATTGACAGCAAAAAGTATTTGAAGTTTGAGCATATTATGTATGTGTGTGTGTGTTTATTGCTTAAAAGATTAATATACATTTAAGGTTATAATGATTAATTAATATAATTATAAACGGGTATCACTTATCATAAGAAAATAAAAACTGACTGAATGTCTAATGTAATATGGAATGCAAGGAATGAATACAAAGAAATATAAATAGTAAAAAAAAATCATTAAATTAAAATATAGAATTTAAGCAAAATTTTATGCTATCTCCTATTTTTAAAAATACTTATTCAACCAAAAATATTATATGTTTTACTGATTTAAATACTTATTTTTTTTAAAAAAAAAAAATCTTTTTTTCTAAAAAGTTTCTTATTGTTAATAACTTTTATTTACTTTTCATTCACTTTTAATCAATATAGAAGTAGATTAATTTTAATTTTATAATGGATGATTTCTAATCATCATTTTCACCATCAATATTTAACATTTATAAAAATCCGTTTGAATAAATTTCAAAGCATTTTCAAACATAACTTAATTTGACCATCATTATTGATAAAATAAATAAAAAATTAAGTATCACGGATGGCGTTTTGTCATGAAAATTTTTATACTTCCTATTCTACAATGTTCAAGTAAAATTTTTAACTGAGAAATTTTTTATACATTTCTTGTAATTTATTCTTCTACCAATTTTATAAATACATTAAAAACTGTCTCGTTACCTAACGTTCCTTTTAATACCAAATAAACATTGCATTAGCACAGATGGCAGTAAAAACAAATTGAATAACACTGGAATTTGAGTCTTTATTGAGTTTCTTTCTATAATGCTTTCTAGGTGCAACCCTGAAAACTGCTCGGTATTTTGAAACGAATCAATAACCATAAATGAAGATTAAAGACTATCCTCCACGGCACTGGATCTAATGATATATGGATTCTTATGGATAGTAGTAGCTTGATTCAATACCTATAAAACTGGAGTAGCGGGTGCGACTTTGTGAGTATACAGATTATCACCAATCTTAAAAATCTAGCCAAGGATAGGGATGTCCGTTTGCAGTGGATTCCTTCTCATGTTAACATCCAAGGAAATGAAATTGAAAATATTTTAACTAAAAGAGGTTGTTCCAAGTTGCTCAAAATGACTACACACTAATTTATAACGAAATTTTCTCTATAAAGAAAAAGAAGACAGGCAAGTCTGGCTCACACTTCCCGCTTATCCCTGGTTCAACAGGAGGAACCAGGGGGCGCGTTCGAATTCGAGGTTGACAGACTTAATCAAATGGTTATCTCAAGACTTATCAGTGGGCAAATGAAAAGCATGAAATTCCAATCTGGGTGCAAGGTATTTTCATTGTGCACAAAATGAAATCTGAAGCCATCTTTCCCCGATCACATCCTGGATTGTTTGGGGTTCGCTTTTGCTAATATTTGAGCAAGTCCACTACAAATGCTCGACTTCGCTTGGGTTTACGGTGGATTGGGTCTGATTAAACTGCTTCTAGATCTGTGAAGGATTGGAAACAACAACACATTGCATTAACTTTCAACTCACCTTTTATTCACCCACTATTTCAAAGAAAAATCATGCACCTAATTTTTGCAAATATAGGACAAAAGTGGTAATGGAGAGATTTTCTGTTCATTTACGTGAAATGCATAAATAATACTCTCATCTATTAAAATTTCTTCAGAAAAACGTTCTACAAAAATGATAGAGTTGCATAACAACTTTAAGCCGTTAAGATACAAAGTAGTTTAAGACTTTTTGATTAAGTGATGGGAAAATGCTTGTCTGGGTTGAATGTCAACAGACCAAAGATTATTTGATTAGAATTTTAAGCTGATTAATCTAAATCACTAAGTAAACCCCTTTGGTGTAGATCATTAGATTATGATGGTTGAAATAAATGCCAAATCCATTGACAATAAATTGGCACGCATTTCTTCTTTCTAGAAATTTCAAGAGATATGCTTAAGAATGTGCTGGGATTTTTCCTTAGTGTTTTGTAAATGCAAATCACTACACATAAAATGTTATTACCGAAACAAATCTATTAAAAATATTAATGAAATTTAATAACAATTTTGATTGCTTAGGTTACTCTATGTTATCAACAATGATAAATCAAATTCCATCTGCCTTAAAGATGTTCCTTCTCAAAAGAGTTATTTATATTTTTATTAATAACAAATTTGTCATTGAAATTTTATTGAATTTTATAACTTATTTCCAAGTGGAATCATTTTTCTGAATTATTAAAAAATGATTAACATTCTTATAAAAAATTTCAACTCTTTTAACAGCATAAAAATGTATATAACACTTTCCTATTTAATTTTTAAAAATCAGAAACATTTTAATTATTAATAATTTAATGATTTTAGTTGCCGACCACCCTGTATAGTTTTCAGAGTGCCTGACTGTGGATAGGGAGGTCCTGGGTTTGAATCCCGGTTCGTGCATGGATGTACTTTCTCTCTCTATCTATCCTGTCTTTATCCTTTCTGTGTATGAATGAGTTGTGAAGGGTTGCCTACCCAATAAACGGGTCGCTATGGTTCGTGTGTACTGAAGCAGTCGAACTCCACACCAAATATGGTTCAGTATGAAAAAGTGGAGCAGCGCACACCATATAATCAGCCTAGCTGGCATAAGACAAAAAAATATATATATATATATTTCCGTTAAATTTCTCCATTTACTTAACTCTTATTAACAGAGAAAATTTACTTTTTTAAAAATTTTAAATTTGGTTTTTATAGTATGTGATGAAAATAGGTATTTTTTTAACGCGGATTTATAGACAGAAATTCAGAATTTTTATTTGACAGAAAATGATCTTTTGAGATATAAGAAATTAATTTTTAGAATATAGATGAGTTTACAAAGCATAAAATGTATTCTAAGACAATTTTAAATGATATATATTTAAATGAAAAATTATTATAAATAGTAAGAAGTTTTATAGTCGTCCTCTATATAGAAAATAATTGAGCTGGTGAAACATTTTCTCTGCTCCTCTCTTAATACTATTTCCAAGATCTTTTTACTTTTTTATATAAATCTCTCTGGATTCAACTAGATTTTGCGGTATTAATGAATTGGTATGCTAAAAACCAATAATTCACAGGTTTTCAAAGTGCTTAGAAAATTAATTTTGATAATTTAAAAAATCAAATTCTTTGTTTTGTAAATATTGAAATGACTAAATTTTAAAAAAATTTAAAATTTTTACTGAAATGTTTAATAAACATAAATTTGATTAAAGAAATAGAATGAAATTAAAATGAAGAGTAAGCATAAATGATTAATTTATTTTGAAAAGACAATATTTTCAAAATTATTATACATGTATAAATGAAAGATATATAAAAAGAGCTTCAAATTCACCAAGTTTACATACCCTCAAAAAATTTTATTATTTGTCAGGTTTGGTTACACATCCTGACGATATAATCGAATTCATTCCAAACATTTTACAGCAAACAGTTCATGTCGCTAAATTATCGATATCATCACAAAATGCTTTCTTGACACTTTCGCTTTTTTCTATACTCGAATGTACATTACACTGCTATAACAAGCCATTAACCAGCATATTCAAGTTACAAAACCTTTTTCTTTACCTAACGTCGCGATTTTAACAAATATTCATATCATTACCACGAGAGGACGCGAGAGGCAATTTAAATGAATATATTTAAACTAAAATATATTCAAAGTTCTAAAAAGTTTATAGTGTTCACTGTTAATAATATTAATTAAAACAACTCAACTTGTATTGAAAACGATTTCTGTAACGGAAAAGGTTTTTTATATTTAGGCGAGTGGTAACCAACTTATTTTTAGAATGTTATTATCAAAAAAATTAAAGTTAAATGTTTAAGTTATTTGCTGTACAAAAATAAAAAGAATTTTGAATATCGAGATTTAAGTGGCTATGGTTTATATTTTAACTAACCTGTTTTATTTTAGTTTGGACGAAACACCTTACCAAATCTGAAAGATAATGGACTCGTTTTGCCACCATGAATACACAACATAAACTTGGTGAGTTTGTGATTCTTTTTACGTATGTCCCATATATAATATTTTTGAAATTACAAATCTTTCAAAACAAATGAACTATTTATACTAGCTCGGTATTATCTGCAATTATTTTATTTTAAGAACAATTTCGTATTAATATTGAAAACGTTTTAATACAGTTTGCAAAATATTAACTTATTATTTATTTCTTCTAACGTGTTTGCACAATACGAGGGAAAATGTTTTAATAGAACACACACTATATTATCCACTAAAGTATGGATCTGAAGAAACTAATGATCTTCTTTAAATAAATTAATATTCAAAAATAATCTAATTCAAACATTAATCAAAACGTCTTTGTATAAACAAGTAATTTTACATTTACTAAAATTATAGTGCGCTAATAACTATTTACCAGAAATAACTTCTTCCTATAAAATTCAATGGTTAATTTTAAGTTTTTATTTCCGATAACTGTATTGTGAGAGAGGCACAAATGTTTGTCCAAGCGTTTTGAATGATTCAGACGTGGAATTTTCAATAATTTACTCAAAAGGTAATACCTGTTTGACTACCTAATCTAGAATTTAAACATCAAACTTGTTAGCAGCGCATTCTCGTCCATCTGGCTTTTATATTATGCATTATTTCACTGCTTACATTCTAATTCAAATTACGCATTTACGGTAAATTCCCGTGTATCACAAATAGTTTACCTTGAATGCGTTCTCTGTTTGTCAAAGCCCTTACTCTATGTAATTGCTTTATAATCAGTTTAATAATCATGATTCGATATTATGTTCAATTATATATTTTTAATAATATTTTCATGTTATAGTATTGTGCTATAAAATAGTTTTTAATGCATATTATTATATTTCTTATAATTTTGACGATATTGCTTTGAGATTTAAAATATATCATTTAGAGAAATCAAATATGTACCCAGAATAATTCTGTTCTAGGAACTACAATCTATTTATATAAGCATATTTTCCAAAAATTGTTTTTTCAGTGTTCTATTAATAGTATTTAAAAAATTTATCCTATGTTATATAGGTTGAACAAAATCTATCTTAAGTTTATATTTTTAAAGCCCTTCCTCATATACCGATCTCAAACCCATCCCTATACTTGACCTCGGATATGTTGTTGTTACTTATGACACTTGGACAAGCCAAGCTCTCTATGTCGTCGACTATGTAAATTTAAGTCAATAAAGTGTCTTTCGTTTAATCATAGCACCATGAAAGTTAAAAATACGACTTTTCTCTAAACTCTTCTGATAGATGACAGCACTAGAGGATCCACTCTCTCAAGTTTGATATCGATATTTGTGTGATCTGGGAGGAAATGTTCTCCAAATTATTACATGCATGGTAACTACTCAAGGACCGACCACAGGACTTTCAAATCTATAGGTTTAATGAGCATGTACAGGACCTCGGATTTAAAAATCTGTTACAGAGTATCTGGTTAATTTAAACTCATACATTAAAAAATTCGATTGCAATTACATTTAAAATAACGAGTGTAATCACGTATGTCCTGAAAATTTAATAAATAGCCTAATTTTTATTATAATAATAAACTACTTAGTTATCAATTTGTTTAAAATATTTTGAAGCTGCAATAATCAAATTTCTAAGAACCTTGATCGTTCCTAATTTCCTACATAAACTCATCAATAAAAAAATTACCATAAGATTGATTAGTTAGTATTGTATGCTCAAACTATCCCTCAATCTACTATATTCCTCATAAATATACATTTGATATAAATTTATACATGGTATGGTCCATATGAACCCTTACTTGAAGAGAAATCATTTGATCTGGTTTGTCATTTTACGTTCCTTTCAACATAAAAAAATTTATTCAATTATGACTTACTAATTAAAGTGTATTTTCCAAGTCGTTACGAATTCCTAGTTTGAAAAGGAGTAAATGTCCCATAGAAGAAAAGGAATTGTGCTGAATTAGATAAAACTAATTTGTTGTTTGAATCAGTTTACAATGACAAGTCGATTAAAAGTTTTAATTCAAAAAAGGCAAGTTTCCGCTAACATTAATCTAATTCTAATATATTTAATTGAATTCTTTGAATTCCTGAAGATCAACATATTTTTCGACTATTACCTACATTTTGAATAAGGATAGAAATTTATTTTTAAATTAGTCATGAAAAATTAAAAATTTAATTTTTAATGAATAAACTGTACCAATTTTCAATTTACTTCATGCATTATATAAGGATGAATTCAATCTTGTTTATAGGGCTCTAAATTTAATGTTCTTTGTTTCATTTGGAACCATTGTATCAGCTGAAAATATTCTGGTGTAATTCATTTATTGTTAACATATTGTTAACATATAGTTTTATACCTAACAGCATGCCTCATATGTGCCTATCAGCAACACCATTATACTATCAAGGATTGAAAACATGTTACTTGTTATTACGAGTCCCGTTTCCAGTTGTATTAGGCAGATAAACATATGAAGGTATGGAAAAAAAACTCACGAATCTAGTCTACATGCAAACAGGAAACTATTCAAGATGGTAAAGTTTCTATGACAGGATAATTACTTGTTCAATTGGCATGATGGAAGACTTGTGGTACTTCTAGAGACGAACATGGTAAGTGAGAGAACATGAGTATCATGTCTGACCAATTACACTCCTTTTGTCCAATTTGAATTTTAACGGAATAGAGCAATTTCAGCAAAACAGTGCGGTAACCCACACTCTTCCTAGAGTCTCCAGAATCATTTTTTAATTCTTGACATTTCCATTGATCATCTAAATCCTCCTATATGAACACTATTAAACACAGTTAAGTTGTCGAAGAAACGTGCCGTTTAGGAAAAATCACCCCAATTTAGCATTCTTAGGAATTTATGGATTCATGATGTGAATCGTTGCCGCTTCAGACATATTTGGAGTCTATTATACGTCGTGTTTTGACATTTCTGGTTACCAATTTTGAGCCTTGATGACATTTGGAGTTTCATCAATTTTTCTACAACTTGAGGATCTAATACTGACCATTGTTATTAAGATGATGCGTTCTTTGCAAGAGAAATTTACCTGGAAAAGGAAACATATACTGATATGCAAATAAGAAGCTTTTTAACGTATTCATGGAAGTAGCTGGTGATAATATTTAAATTTTGTTCAAAGAGATTTTAGTTTCTGAGAAAGAGAGCTGGTTTTATACGGAAATTTCCTCCTAATGTTTTTATATTTATAATTTTTTATGCATTTCTGTTAGATATTGTGCAACGGGAAAGGATACTTATCAATGTATCTTGTATCTTGATCAATGTATCGTGTATCTTGATCAATGTATCTTGTATCTTGATCAATGTATCTTGTATCTTGATCAATGTATCTTGTATCTTGATCAATGTATCTTGTATCTTGATCAATGTATCTTGTATCTTGTGATCAATGTATCTTGTATCTTGTGATCAATGTATCTTGTATCTTGATCAATGTATCTTGTGTATCAATGTATCTGAATTTGATTAAGATCGAATGACAGTCTACTAGAGGTATAATTCAGTATTTTTTTCTCGCAAAAATTGATATCACCTATTAGTCAGCAGAATGCTCTATCTATAAATTCATAATAGTCAGAGAAAATACTCTGCAAGACCCCTATTACTAACCGATGAGATGGCGGTTGCGCTGTTTCAAAGGACTTCAAGTATTATATAATTTCGAGTCCAAATTGGGATCATTTCCAAAATATGGGTCTTCACAATTAGTTCGAATTCTGCCTTACAGTAATTCAAAATTCAGTATTTCTAGATCTATCTAAAATTTGAAAAAAAACATAGTAAAATTTTAGGAATCAAATTCAAACATAAAAATCAGTATTATAACAAAGATATTCTTTCCTAAATTAGATGATACAAAAAGCTTTATAAATATTTTTTATAGTAACAAAGAAAGAAAAGTGACATAGTAAAACTTAAAACTGATTATGCTTCACTCAAATTTAAAAGTTTTCATTTAATTCTTTCCATCATTGACCTTGGGATGATTAAATTAAATTAATCAATGGAATGTTACAAAATTATCTTAATATTTTTAAGTTTAAATTATTTTTTCAACAACGTACTGCACCTTTTTTAATACACTGCGAGAATTAAAAATCATTAAAATTGCGAAATAAAAATAATTATATAAGTTCTTGTAATGCAAATCATATATTTAATTAATGATATTTTGTGATATTTCTTTTCAAATAGGCCACATTCTTTTTTGACAACACTCAAGGACAATCTTTCAAACACTAAATTGTTTTCTAACATATTTATAAATAAATACCATTTTAAGCGCTTATAGGCATTTTTTAGCATTCATAATGAAGGGTTTTTGTTTGAATAAATGGACTGAAATTTATTGAAAATTTTCTATTATTTGTTTAACATAATTTTTCTAATTCCCGATATAAATTTCCGATCATGAGGGATTTTACTTCAGTCTCATAAGAGCTAATTTCAGAATTTGGATTATGATAACACCATCATAGAAATTGCAACACAAATTATTGTATATTCAATACTTTTAACTTAAAAAAATCTCGGACTTAACTCTCAACAGTTTTATTCTCTTTCACGGAATACTTACAGTGGAGAAACATATCCTACTTAGGAAAAAAACAACCTACTGAGTAAGAATACAAAGAGAAAATCCGCGACGGGAAAGAAAGAAAAAGACAAGAAGCTATGTCTTTGGCCATCCCCATGAAATCTTTCGATTTGTCGAAGAGCGATTTACCTTGTCAATATTCTTCGCCCCACTCTCAGAGAGAGAGAGAGAGAGCGAGAGATCTTGCATTTATTTTAAAGCCCATCTTCCGCGAGTAGAAGCTGTCTTCCTGAGAAAAGAGGTCTTTCCCGGCGTCGTGTCAAACAGGTCTTTTTCGGTCGAAATGGGAGAGAAGCAAAAAAAAGCAGGTAGAGAGAAAAAAAGACTAGGAATGTAACACCTCATGAATGTATATGGAGAGGATGACGAGCTACGCGTGGAGCCTTGTCAGATTTTTAGAAGACTTTATAGATCGCAGATACGATTTGCTAAGGAAGTGGGAATAAAAAAATAATGTTTCCCATCATAAGAAGTGTTCCAAAATATCATCTCTTTAAGTCCTGCATGAGCGCTTAATGCGGATCAAGTATTAGATTATTGGATGATACAGAAATGGATTTCCTAAAGAGCCGTCACTTTTTTTATAAGTAGTCACATCCTTGTAAAAAAAATATTTTGTGGCCACTTCTATTTTACTACATCTTCATACAAAAGAGACATTTTCTTTTCTTTTCTTTTTTTTCTTTTTCTTTTTTTTTTTTTTTTTTTTTTTTTTTTTTTTTAATAATCTATCTTGTTCTTGCTGCAGTTTTCAACGATATATGCAGAAGTAAAAGAACTGAATTTTTACTGTAAAAATTTTCAAAGCTTTATAGTTCTCCTTTAGGAGATTGTGTGACTCCAGTAACCTGGCGGGAAAAGTAATCGCTTATGTATACTGTAAGTTATAAGTTTGATCTCTGATCAAAGGCAACATCTGTAGGAGAGCATAATGCCCGTGTAGAACTTCATATGGTCTAGTGTCACTTCACCAGTGTACTGTCGCTTGGAAATTACGTGGCAAGGTCAAATAACAACTTTGTATCATGATCGTGAATCAAAATTATTATGTTATTAATTGAGTTTTGTTACTTCAGTAGGCAAATGAGAAAGTACAAAATGATGTATATACTTTTTATACAATAAACCGCATTTTTATGAGGAAAATGTTAATAATGATAAATTTCATTCAAATATTTTAATTTCTTAACAATCAATTTAAATACAAAAATATTTCAAACTTAATCTTAATTTTCCAAAAAAAAAATTTTTTTTTACTCTAGAATTGTTTATTATGAGAGTGAACAATTATACAATTCTTTAGTAAAAATATTTAGTTATTAAATATTTTAAATTTTTCCTACTTCACAAATTTAGAATGTACACTACTTACTGTACTCTAAAACTGTACACAACTTATATATTACATTCTTCGAAAACTTAATAGAAACAGATTAACTTATTTTTAAAATTTTATATAAAACTTTGAAAAACAAATGCAGATTTTGTGTGTGAGAAGTTAAAAGTAATTTATATGAAATATGTTTATATGGAATCATTTACATTTACTTTGAAATATATATCATCCATTTTTAAAACCAAAATAGTTAATTAAAAAAATGGAAATTTTATGTTTAAATAACTACAAATTATACTTGTCAATTGATTTGATTTTTTAATGAATTGATGAAAAATAACAATTAAAATGGTTAGATAATTCACGTGGAGTCAAGTGAATTTAACAACTACATTGTGTGTTTGTGTGCATAATACAAGCTGTAGTATTCTCAATTGGGTAATTCTGACTACTTGTATTTTCACTTTCAGCTTTATAGTGTTATATATATATATATATATATATATATATATATATATATATATATAACACTTGAAAGCTGGAAATGAAACTTAATTTTTCTTTATATATATATATATATATATATATATATATATATATATATATATATATACTTTAGAATTAAGGAACTAAGTTTAAAATTGATTCCCTTTTTTAATATGTAAACTTAATAATGAATCAGGTTTAACTTAATAGTAAATCATTTGGAATTTGTTAGTGAATCAAGTTGAAGATAACGATTTCATTAAAAATTAAAAGTATATATTTTTATTTTATAAAATTTTCTTTTAATTTTTCTTTTTTTATATTTTTATAAAAAAATGTTTTAATTAAAATGAAGTCTCTCAATTGAATTTTCGAAACTTTTCTATCAAGCTTGAAAATATAATTAAATTGAAAAAAAGGTCATTAGGCTGTTATGGTTATTGTTTTAAATTGAAGTAACTATATTTCAATATAGTCCCACACACACAAAATAACATTAATTGTAATTTACTGCTTACACTACATTTCAAAAGTAACTTTTTTATCTCATAGATTTTGAATTCTGTATCTTAAATTATCATGAATATACATGCATCTATAAATGCAGTACATTGTTGATTTAGGAAAAAATCAACACATGAATATTAGTTAACTATACTTTCGTTTAAACGTATTTCACGATTTATATATTTAAAATAATTATACATCTTTATATAAAAAGACAATGATTTTTAATGATTATAATATTTTAATGAATATTATATAATAAAATTTGAATTTAAACAAAATAATATTTCTCTGAAGATACTTGGACATATTTGAATCCAATTAAATGCTTTTCGGTTCAAATGTTCGTAGGTTCCAATCCCACTTTGAACTTGCTTACATGTAATGGTTTGGAATCTATTTTAAATATGGAAATTGAGCAGCAAGAGAATCAAAACTAAAAATCTTAAATTAAAATGTATAAATTTAAAAGACAGAAACTCGTCAAATATTTAAATATTCGATTTTTAATGTCTAACAGTGGAAAAACTTTTTGTGTAAGTAATTGGCTGAAAATGTATTCAATATAGATAAAAAAAACAATCAATCCCAAAAAATCAAAGCTATAAAAACGGACCTCAAAAGTTTCTGTCCTAATTTTGCTATAAAGATATGTCTTATTATGGGCTTCAAATTACTTGTAAAAACCATTTGATATTAAATACATAAGAAAACATTTTTTATCACTCTTTTTATAAGAAACAGGAGGTACATATTACAAAGCGATAAAAAATTAATTAATGTTTGTTGCTTTTAAGGAAACAGTAGACTTTTAAAAACTATTTCTTTTTTAATTATTATCCAATTTTCTTAAAATTTGCCACACATATTAAGCACATATGTTTAGCTTAATGTTTGATATTTGAAGTTAGAATATAAATTAAAAAGTAATTTAGGGCAATAAATGTAATTAAAATATGCGATAAATGCGCAATACTAAAAAACCCCTGCGGCTTTAATATAGGAATGTTCTTCAATTTATATATATATGTATACATATATAATTTTCATTAATAATATTCTATGAATTTGAGATCTCTGTAGTTATTTTGTTCAAACAATCTTCAACACATCACTTCAGAAAACGTACCCATTAAAAATACTTTGATAAGCTACAAGGGGTGTCACTGTGCGTTTCATTAAAAATATTTTTCTTCAAAAAACGGATAAAACATAATAATAGCAAAACATAATTAATATACATTTTTTAAAAAATTAAATTAAGTTTTGTAACAACAATAATAATGTGGATTTGTTTTTATTATAGGAAAGTTAAGTTACCTGATACTAAACTACCAAACATGCTTTCTTAATTTAGAACGAAGAAAAAAAAACGATTATTAGAATATTTTTGTAACTGGGAGTGTTGTGTTAATGAATATCTTAGCTAATTTCCATCATGGAAAATTCCTCGTTTTTAATGACTTCGTGTAAAAGCTTTTTTATGCATGTTCAAAAGCGACAAGATAGGAATTTCCTCGTGTAGAAGTATGCCACCCTCAATAATCAGTGAAAAAAAACTATAATGAACATCTCATAAAGTAAATTGTTCTAAAAATACACGTAAAACATGTAGTAGTTTATTTATTATAAAATATGAAGCACACCCAGACCCTTAATTTTAATGCGCAGCGCTCAGTCACGAAAGAGGATAGTACGGCTTTAAATCTTGTAACTGCATTTTCGTGATCATAATATATGCATACTTTGAAAAGACTATCAAAAGTTTAGAAGCCATCATAAAAAAAGTAAGGTCATCCCAAACCATCTGGTTTTACATTCTCTTGATAAAATCAGAAACAAAATGGTTAGCTAAATGTCATTGCATTAAGTAAAAATTAATCTGTTTTTTTTTAAAAAAAGTTCTGATAAAGAAAAATTAATCTTTTTTAAGCTAACTTTGACGAATTTCATAATTTTTTAAGAAATTTTGTGAAATTTTTATTGTTTTTTAATAAATATTATTCATTGTCCCAAATGTATAATTTAAATCTTAATTCATATTATATATTATATATAAATTTTCAAGTCATTATTTTTCCCAATTTGTTTATTTGCCTTAACACATAATTCAAATTCAAACAACAGAATTCCGTGACAAAAGTCTACGTGTTCGATAATTAAATCATTCCACGGCTTTAACAAAAAACAAGGACATCTAACTGGGGAAAACGAAAACAATGTAAAACGGAAAATGTTAAACATTTATATTAATAAATGCTTGAGTGGCAGCATCTCTCTTCTTTACCTAACTCTAAGATTAAAATTGACTTCTGAAATTAAAAAAAAATCACTTAACTGGCAATTTGTTAGTTATAATTTGTGATCTAAATTTTATAGTAAAATGCTAGAATTATGAATAATTTTTTTTGTTATTTTTTTAATATATCTTAAAAATATAAAAATTAAAATTAGTTAAATATGTAAATTATTAAAAGAGTGAATGTATTATTTTAAGATAATTCGAAAACAAAAGCTATTCCTAATATATTCATGAATAAAGCTTTTAGAAACAATGTATGCAAAATAAATTATGAAACTTTCTTTTTAGAATTTTTGAATGCTCTTATACTATTTAGAGTTACATTAATAATGCATGAAATATATTTTTTGAAATGGAAATTATTCTAAAAACGAAATTTTTTAAGGAAGTCTTTGTAAAAAAAGTAATCATTGTTACATATTAATAAAAATGAGCATTCGAAAGAAATACATTTCAACAAAATTTAATATTATTGAAAATAACTGAATTCAGATTTTTTTTTTAAATTATTCGTTTTTGTTGTATATTTTAACAAATGTTTTCTTTCTCTTAAATCGAGATAGTTGGTTAACAATATGATACTTATTATTACTCGTCTCAAAATCAATTCATTACACAAATTTGAAAAAGAAGAAAATACGTAACAAAGCTAAAAATAAATTATAATATAACTCAGTTATCTTTAGTAGTAAAGTATTGAATATAAAAAGACACGCACATTTTTCAACTATCATACGAATTAATTCGTATCCATTTCTATCAAAAAAGAAACTCAATTGAAACTTATTGAGATCGAAATCGTATTTTATTTACTTTCCTTCCATCAAACGCATGAAATTGATTGATGATGGTTATTAAAGATTTCGTTTTTGATAAATTGTTTTTCAGAGACTTTATTGAATATTAGATTATGTTAAATTTATGACCGATTAATATATTTATTTTTTTATAACATGAAAAAAATTTAATGTTTCTTTCCATTTAAAAAGACAACGTTATTGTACTCGAAATAAACTTTTGTTTATTTTTTTGGAATAAAGAATATTTCCACTGTTTTAACCGCATAAAACGCTAAATATTCCCTAAAAAGACGTTTTAAGAAGCAAATGATAATATAATTAAATGTTGTTGTTTACGTGTGCCAGCTAGGCTGACAAATTTGGGTGTGCTGCTCCACTTTTCCTATTGAATCGTATTTGGTGGGGAATCCGACTTCTTCAATGCACACACATACACATGGCATAGGGACCTGTTTATAGGGTGGGCAACCATTCACACACGAGGAAAGGACAAAGACAGGATAGAGAGAGAAAGTACATTCATGCCTGAACCGGTATTCGAACCCAGCATCTCCCTATCCGTAGTCAGGCACGCTGACCACTAGACAAGTTGGCAGGCTATAAACTTAAATAAACAGAATCATAATAAGAAAATTCAAAATTGTTGTAGTTAATAGAAGTCAAAAACTGAGGGTTCTGAAGTTTAATAGCTGTGCAGATTTTCGTAATTAAAGTATTACAACATATAGGTGAGAAAGCTGATTTTTCATTCTAGTCATAAATCGATACATTACTAAAGTCCATATAATATAAAATTAGAGAAAAGATTTTTACCTCATTATAGATATTATTATTATTATCTGACTACAAACCTAAGAAAACCATTTTGCGTTAAAATGTTTCTGGTTTACATCTTTCATTGCATGACTGATTAGCGTAAACTAAGCTTTTACAGATTGTCAGTATCCTCTCTTGTTCGAATTACAGCTTTTTTAATTAAAAAACTCAATTTTTTCTGATATTATCATTGAAACATTGGCTTATTGTTCTTATTTGCTTCGTATCGTATTATTTTTAAAGTATTATCTACCGTTACATGAATTTGAAAATCTTACTTCACAGAAAAATAACCCAGCAGACATAACTACTAAATTCGACATATATTAATTTTTTGTTGAATAGAAAACGACAGAGTATAAATTCGATATGGATTCATTTTGTTGAATAAAAAAATAGAATTATAAATTTGATATCAATAAATTTTTTGTTGAATAAAAAAATAGAATTATAAATTCGATATAAAATCATCTTTTGTTGAATAAAAAAAATAGAATTACAAATTTGGTATAGATTAATTTTTTGTTCGATAAAAAAGAGAATTATAAATTGGTTATAGATTAATTTTTTCGTTGAAGAGAAAACGATTTTTAACAAGTGCAACAACTCTTCCTTTCCAATGGAGAACATCCTTATTATCTGGAACTTTCCAGAGACTTACATTAGTTTAAAAGAAAGCCTCTCACAAAGCAAGTACGAAGGATGAATAATTTCTCAGCTTGCTCAGGAAGGCAAGACCGCAAAGGCGTGGTGCGATTTTTATTGCCTATTAAGCCCAGCGGTCATTAAAACACATTTGTCCGTACACGGTCTCCCACCCACAGCAAATAGCCATTACACGCTAGGGTGGAAAGGGCCCCTCCCCCTCTTCGTCGAATAACCTTTTATCGGGGACAAAAGTAAAGCTTTAAATCTTTGGACTGCACAGTATAACGACTGCGAGCATTGAATAAAAGCCATTACAGATTCTAATCATTTCGAATTTACTTCTGAAAATTAATAAATGAAGCGATGATGTCACCACTTGAATTTTTTAAGCGAAAGCTTTAAAAATTGGATTAACTTTCCAATACCTTCACCTCTCCAACGGAAAACATGCATTAGATGACAAATGCTTATAAGAGCTATCGTGCTAGAATCATATCAAATTGACTGGGAAATGTACTGCTTTATACCACATTACTTAATCGATATTTTTTTTTATAATAATGTCATAATATTATGTTATTTGTATTGGAAAATGTGTTTTGTGATTACTCATGATTTTTATTTTCGTAAATTCTTTTAGAAGTAAAATATATATTATTGCTTACCTTATATTTCTCCTTTAAACTTGAATAAACAACTTGGTGTTTGAATATTTCAAGTTATTACTTTTCTGAATCGATTATAGCAAAAGATAACATTAACAAATTGAAGTTATGCAATAAAATAACATTGATCACCAATATAGTGGTTAAAATAACTTTTTAAAGTGCTTAATTTAACTGCTCTAGTCCATATCTTAAAATGTAAATAAACTTTTATATAGAAACCTATTTATTACTCCTTCAAGAGAGTCATTCTGTATAAATTTGGTATAGATGGTATTTATATATTAATAACACTTTTATTTTAAAAGAGTAGTTTTAACTATGACAGAAAATTTTATAAAACAATTGTTGAATTAGATAAACTTTTCAATACTTATTCGCTATTTTTGTTCATGAAAAAATCATATTAATTATTTTAAAAGTATTTCAATAGTTAAAACTGCAACAAATCATTTCATACAAATTAAAATCATTTGTATGAAATGATTGTATTTGTATGAAATATTTTGTATGTGTGTTGCATATCAGTAAAAAATTTTAATGAAACACACAACTATATCAAATATATACTATGTATAAAATTTGTAATATTTAAAAATTATATTTATGTATACTATATAAAATTCTTAGAAAACAAAATTCTTAATTAGAGTTTCTATTCATAAAAGAACTGTAAAGTGTAAAAGATTAGATGTATTTGTATAATATTTGAACAACTTGTTTCTTTTATTATAAATTAACACCATAGTTCACACTAACAGATTTTATGAAAGCTTTGTGATGAAACTGTGCTCTTCAAAGTGTGTTAAGATTTAATGTCTTAAATTTAATCTACTATCTAAAGTTTAATATTTGATACCACATAACAAACAACCCAATAAATGAAGATTGATGTAGAATATTTAAATATCTAATGTATTTAACTTTGCAGAAATAATTTGTAATATATATTGAAAAAAACTGAGAAAAAATATATATATATCATGAAATAAGTATTCAAAGAGGTTTTTCAAAAGAAAAAAGCTTAACACGTGTTATTTTATATTGTAGATAAATTACCTAAATTAGTAAAACAATATTTATATAATCAATAATCTTGAAAAAAGTAAAAGCTAAAATCTGAACATAACAACATAACCCAAAATGTGTAAAGAGTTAAGAAATCAGTATTCATTTAAAACTTGGGAAATGAGAAAAAAAAATCCTGTTATAATACTATAAAAATGAAACTTAAACGAAGATATTTTTTAATTTTTTCGATGCAAAGGTAACAGAATTTAAAGTAGTTCTGTTTTGAAAAAAAAATCTTCTTTTTATTTTTTATCATATATTTCATTAAACTATTTCAGTAAAAACAAGAAGCAGATGGTCATTAGTATAGGACATGCCCTTTCCATATAACAATAGCTGTTTGTGCAGTCTATCCTTATTCAGTACCAGATAGTCTGTTTCTGAGTAAAGAAAAATACTCCCCAAACTGCGCCTGTTTTAATTGTTGGCGGCTCCCTGGAGAATGTAATCATGCCTCAAGGCATTTCCCCAAAGCATTAGTTTAGCAGCATATGTTTTATGGGATTTAAATCATTGAAATTCGGTGATCAATCCATTCAAGTAATATTTTTCATTTTTATATTTGCTAAACGGCAGTAGTACTATCTTGGAAGAGATGCACATGGTGAAGAATCAGTCTTATATAACATCCATCTTTACTTACAGAACTTTTGTTGAAAGCGTGGAGCTTAGTCCTGCCATTCAGCATTATGCCATCAAAGACGGCGACAATTCCAGGACCAACGTAACGATCTCTTAATGTTATGTTACTGGGTTGAAACTATGTCCTGAACTCCCTACAAATCAGCTAGCATTAAATTAAGTTGGACACTGAAACGACCATCATTCGTAAATTGGGCACGATACCATTGATGACATGCTCAGTTTTGGATCTTTTTACACCACTCTAAGTGGCGATGCCAATGGCCAACCTTCAAAGTAGTGCATTGTTCAGGATAGTTAGTTAATTAGGCACCTTTGTGAAGGTGCCTAGACACTGTAAACCACGATACTTGTTCCCTTTGTAAACAGATATTGAGAAAAGGAGCTTGCTGACTAGTTTTTTACTCTATTACACTGCAGGGTGAAATATCAATCAACTATTGAAGCTGTTTTACTGAGGCGGCCACTACCAGACTGTCTAGTGATTGTACGTATGCTTTGGAAAGCACTCCAAGTGCTCGATACGACTGTTTTGTCGATTCAGAACTCTCCAGCTACAATGTTCACACTATGATTCTACTACAGCTTTTTAATCATTGTTTCACTCGGGAATTTTTCTAGACATATTCCATCAAAGAACTCATTTGTACTCGGAGTGAATATCTTTAAAGGATTCATTTTATACTTCCTTCATTTTATTGTAGTTTTCAGCTGCGCATTCCGATCGTATGCGTTTTGTTAACACACACGCAACATGTGACATTTTATTACTGACAGTTGCTTTTGGGTGATATTTCTTTTGAATTGTGCTGATCGCAGTAAACATTCCAGTTCCCGTAATTTCCAATTTAATCATTTCAAATTCAATGTTTTGCTAAAATTTTGCAAACTATTGTATTTTTGTTATTTTCAAAATGTAATATGGATTTTATCGTTATTTTTTTCATGGTTATCTTAGAGTTTTTCATGTCACACGATTGCTTAAAGCTGCGTAATATATCCATAAATTTGCCATACGTCATATATATTTTTACAAGAAATTTGCACGGTTATCCAAAAATCGTATATAACGAGTTCAAAAGAGTGGGATATATTTCATATATCTGTTTAGAGGGTTAACTAAGGTGTACAATTTATTTTACATTTATTACTCGTATATATATATTTAATTTTTGAAACATTATAAAAATTTTGAGTTACTATTCCAAATAATTTATTAGTTTCCACAGAATTTTTGTATAGTTAAATTGTGAACTAGAAGTACAGCGAAGCATGTTAATGCAACAATAACCATACAATTAAAAGACCATGGCTAACTGGTTGGTAAAAGCGTCATTCTCATTATCGGAAGACAGTGAATTCAAATTCAGACTCAACCAAAGATCCGAAGACTGTACAGCGGATTAAGTATCTCCTCTTTGAAATGTCCTGCAAGTGAAAGGATGTCACTGGGGATGGCAGATTAAGATGGTGTTGTGGGGGTCTTCGACTTGATCCATGCTTCTAAATCACGATGATTCCCAACCTTCTGTTGTTATTTAACTGGTATAACCCATATAGGTACAGATATGTATGCCAACGCACCCACACCATACAGCTTTATTATTTTATAGAAATGAGATTTTGAGAAATTCGATAGAGTATACCTGTTCTCTTCATATTTAAAAATTATATTGTTTTTATTTTGTTTTTTATATTTCAAAAATAATATTTACCTTTTGAAAACTTACTGAACATCAAGTGAACAATTTAAAATAAACAAAAAGTAGCCTTTAAAAATTTTATTTTAAAAACATAATATGTTTTAATTTTACCAAAATTTAGTGGTCCCTTTTAGTTCATGCGGACTTTTAGAATATTCGATACATTATGTTTTGCAGATTACTTTCACGAGACCTTAAAATTTACCATTATTGAATTGTAAAGCTACATAAGTAAAATATGAATGTATGTTCTCATTTATTTAACTCTAGGTGAATAGAAACACTTCTTTAGTAAAAGGGTATCTTTTCAAGCAGGAGATTTTAAATAAAATTTTAAAAGTTCTGAAAGAATGTAAGTAATTTTATTTGTTTGGGAAATATTTAACACATTACACTAGAAAATAAAATAAATGTTTGTTTTAATAAAAATCTGATTAGATTTTTGTACATAACCAAACAGATTTTAATATATAATCTTGCAGAAATTATCAATTTTCATATTTAACAATTACAGAAATTATTCTGTTTTACAAACATAAGTTATTTTTAAACTTAATTGTTTTGTATATACATTTCATTTTCTCTGTTATTTTTCAATCTGATTTAAGTTTAGAAAGTACCACAAAAATATATTTTCTTAAGTCGAGAAAGTATTTGATATATTTAGCTGTGTAAATTATAACTTCGGTAAAAAAATTCATCTCTCTTTTTTTTTAAGAATAATTTATAGTTTTATTTAATATGGTATATATAAATTGTGTTAACACGGATTATAACATATTATATATGACGATCTGTCCTTTGTGGAGAAAATATTTTACTATTTTTGACGACATTTAATTCTTGTTTAAAAAGTAGTGCAATGATTAGTGCTAAAAATTAAGATATAAATAAATACGAAATACTTTGTATTGAGACGGAATCTTGAGTTTATATATATATATATATATATATATATTTAATATATATATATATATATATATATATATATATATATATATATATATATATATATATATATATATATATATATATATATATATATATATATATATATATATATATATATATATATATATATATATATATATATATATATATATATATATATATATAATATATATATATATATATATATATATATATATATATATAATATATAATATATATATATATATATATATATATATATATATATATATATATATATATATATATATATATATATATATATATATATATATATATATATATATTGTCTTTATTAAACTACAATATAAAAAAAATTAAAAAAGTAAATTTAACAAGATGAAATATATATTGAGAGAAAGAATAATAAATTTTTATATTTTCTAATGGTATATTTAAAAATATACATTCATCCACGAAAGTAACCAAGTTGCTATAATAACTAATCAAAGCGGTGGAAAAACTCTTTGAATCCTGAAGAAAACCTGTATGCTGAAAAAATAATTCATTAAAATATGCCATTGTTCTCAAAAATACGTTTTTGTGGTAAAAATTATTTTTTTCATGGACACTTAGAATTTTCAGATCTTTGGATATAACAAAATTATATCTGCATAATTTATTTTTACATAATTATTATCATCAAGTAAAATAGAATTATTATCATCAAGATGATAATAGTGCATAATTATTATCATAAAGTAAAAATAAAGATTTATTTTTACTTGATGATTGAATAATAAGACTAAATCCATGGCATTATATAGAACTAATGTAATCGGAACTGTATTGATTCTCTGTTCATAACGCTTCTCTATTGCAATCAAAGATAATAGTAAAGTTACAGTAAATATAGTTTTTTAATAAGATGGATCGCCAATCAGAATAGCCACATGAAGGTTCCTTGGCTCATTTGAATGTAAAACTGAACCACTGCAAGCATGTTAACTAGAAACAGGATTGTAAGTGTGCTCCGTTGTAGCCCAGGAGTTTTGCCTTTTGTCCAGTTGGCGGGGTTGATTCCCAATGCCGCAAAAGATTCACCGAGTACATGCGATGTACGTGCTTGTTAAATCTGTGGAATCGAATGTCCTGTGGTAGGTTGTTGAGCAGTTACTATGGATGTAATGGTTTGGAAGTAAATTTCCTCCCCTTTTAGATCAATGCCAAAATTGAGGGAGTGGATCCTCTGACGGTGCCATCTATTGGAGAAGTTTAGAGCAAATTCATACTTTCACCTTCGTGGTGCTCTGGTTAAATGAAAGACACACCCTGCTCATTTAAATTCGCATAGGTGACGCCAAATCAAGCTTGGCTTGTCCAAGTGTAATAAGTGACAACAACAGGATTGTAAGCAAAAAATATCGAACTGATGGCTCTAACAATACATTTACTAGTTCGGATATATACAATCCTAGGATGTAAAATTTGATTTTATATAATTAATGCAATTCCTTAAATTCACTACGTAGAAGTTTCTAGAAACAATTTTTGTACACAGATGATTAAATTGATATAGTTAAATCAATCAGATACTTTCTATTTTCTTGAATCACAATTCATAAATATAGTTTTTTAATATAGAATTTCAATCTGATACTTGAACCACAATTATCCCGTTATTTCTACAACTATTTTTCGGTTTTTTGAATTTTTTATATTTTTAAAGCAAAAGATTATATTGGTTTGCCGCTCAGAAATATCATTCGCTTGGATTTAGTTTTCTGTATAAAGACTACTTCTGTCTTCATCTATATTTAGCAGTAGATTCAGATCCACTACAAAACCCATGTTTGAATTGGAATTCGAATTCAAAGAAGCTCAAATGAAAGCAAGAATGTTAACCGTTTCGCAACCAAATAGTGTCTAAAAACGCTGATGAAAATTGAAGATTACCCTGAGAAGAAATTTTGGAATTTAATATTTAATAATGCATAACTTCATTTAGCAAATAATTTAGCGCATACGATAAGAGCATTTTCTGTAATTTTTAAATGCGTCTACTAAAACTAGATGCCACAGAAAATTTCTAGTTCTCTAACTCCAATCATAATAATACCATTATTAACAACAATTATGATAACTATAAACTTCATTAAAATGTACACTATCAAATGGAAAACGCTACTATGACTTGGATGGCATTTAAGAAATTTTTAGATATCTTGTTTTCAAATTCTTTAAGAAAAAAAACCACATACTTTTAGACACCTGTTTTTCTCTTTCCAGTATCAAAGAGAGTATTTTTAAAGGGTGAATTTAAATTTTAAGATTAAAAATTAGTCCCTAGAGATTAAGATTCTGGGATAGTAAAATGAGTAATTTTAGAAAAGAACTTTATTTTTATCCAAAAGTATCATTATAATTCTACGTGACACAATAATGCAAAATATAATAAACTTACAATCTACGCTTATAAATTCCTAAATTGTGTTTCCTGTATATAAAAAAATATTAAAATGAACATTTTGTTCAGTTAACTCAAATCGTTTTCTATACATTTAATAGTATTAATACTAGTAGTTATGACTAAATTTTTTGTATCAAAATAAGTGCTTTCGATATATCTACATATCATACACGTGTACAATTATCATAAAAAGTAAATTTGTATCTAATGCATACATAAAAATATTTTAAAGAAATCTTTTTTAAGCAAAATTTTATATATTTTTTAAATGTGACACATTTTTATTATGATAATAAAAATTTAAACTGAAATGGAAAACAAAACAATATTTAATAAATATTATATTAATTTATAAATTTCATAATTATTCATTTCCTTTTTCTTTATTCAATCCAACCAAATAAAAAACTCATAGCTAACGAGATCAGTATTTTTTTACTAGATGACTGTGTCATAATATAGAAGATAGATATTAAGGTTTTGCTTTAAATATAAACAAGATGAGAATAACTTTAAATCCAACTTTTTAAAAGAAAACAAAATTAACAAAATTCATTACTGAATTTCAAACATTTAGCAACTATATATATATATATATATATATATACATACATACATACATACAGACTCCTACAAATTTGTCACGCTTTATTTTTTGATGTCATAAAAACATATCAAAATCATATTCATCTTTCATTTGAAACAATGGTGACATTTGACTTACTTTCGATATTTGATAAATCATGTGTTTGTATTAATGATTATTATTATAATTTCAATAAGTTTAACTAATTGTTCAAAACTGACAAGTCCCCACTCCTAGGGCAAATTGTATTTGCTGTTTACTATCATTTTGTCATAAAATGGTCAAAATCTGCTTGCAGCATCCATTTGATTTGACCTGCTTCTAAATGCTTTACAGTTCTATACCATACTCTAGATAAAAAAAATATATTTGTTGTGTCTTGGTGATGATGATGATGATCTTGAAATTACTTATTACATGGTCATTTATTGCTTCAGAGATTTTTTAATTTTAATCTACCTACATTTATATAACGAGATGGCGCCACTGATCTCATACACAGGGTTATTCTATGTTTGTTCCATACACTTAACATAAATTAAATTTATTTCAAGCAGTATATAGCCAAGTTTTGGTATTGTTTTTCATTGGATATTTATGCTTAATCAATCTAGAAATGAATTGAAAAAAAATGTGTTTGGCGATATGTGTTATCATTTATAAGTTATATATATCTTCATTAGTTATTTACTGTGTATATTGTTTACTTACAGTTGCCAATACTTAAAAGCACTAGACACAAGAAAAAAATGTTTCTTATGAGCGCAAATGAAGACAAACAAAAAAATGTTTGCTCACTAATCGTTTGTTTTTATAGAACTAATTGTAAATATTTCTTCTTACTTGATTTCATTTATAATTCATTGGTTACTTTTTTCTCTAGTCACATAGGTTAATTCTTGTGGGGGCTTGTGATGCTAAACATTACATACATTCCTAATATTTTCTGGGATGCCGAACGTAGTTTTGATTTCGAGGATTTTCTTTCCAAATGGAAATTAGCTCATGAAATTAGAAAGTAGGGAAGACAACATAGAGTATTTTGTTACCAGCATGGCATATTCTAATTTAAGTGAATTCTACTCAGTCTGATTATATAAAATGTGTGAATATATTTTTAGGCGATAAATCAAAAACAATCAGGACTGCGCTTCAAAGATATACCAGCAGTCAAGAATGCCATAATTAACAAAATTCGTTATTGCAGTCGAAATTTTAATAATTAAAAATAATGAATAGAAAAATAAGACCGTTATACTAAAATTTTCTTACATTTTTAATTTCTCAGGGGCCTTAAAAATATTATATATATTGTACTGGATTTTAAATTAATGACAAGTACATTCTTCTCTGCAATATATAAAATACATGTTATTAAAATAATAACTGTTGCAAAAAAAGTGATAAAGTAAGCTACAGCAAACGCATTCATTCTTTTATGGTGTTATAAACATTTTTATGAGCTAGAGTTTATTTAACCAAGATTAGCGTTTTCGAACCACTAAGTCCGGTGCTTGTTTTCACTCAATTCTTTGGCGACACTATTTTAGGTAGATATTTAAAATAATTTATATCATTTGTATCTCAATCTTAAATTCTGCATATGACACATTATTCTCTATTACTGTTAATCTCATTTTTATTATCCTCACCTGGAATGTAAGGAAACATTACTTCGCTATGTGTTTCTGATTTTAACTTTTATTATTTTATATCGTTCTTGAATCAATATTAATTCCTATTAATAATTTTTAAATATATACATTAAAAAAATTTTAAAAATGATTATTTTGTCAGCAATCAATATACAAACTAAGCTATATTTTCTTCATTAAGATAAAAAAAAAACACACACATATATGTTTTTACTGTTATTCAATTTCAAAAGAATTTTTTGATGTGCGTCATCTGAAAGTTCGAATAACATTGAGACTGATTGCGTTAACATTGACATTTAATGCGAACCAATTTAAACATTTTCTGAATATTTTTAGTGGAAACAGTGCTTTGTATTTTGAAGTTTAATGAAAATGAGATGCAACGCAGATTTCACAAACTTCATCCAACGAATTTATAAATTTAAATCTAATTGTTTTTATATTCATGAAAATTATTGTAAGCGTAAAAAAAAAAATCAAATGATAAATTTATCGTAGTTCAACAAAACTTTAGACTGAACTCTTAATTACTAAACTATACTGAGCAATTTCCTGGAGGAAAATGCTTATGAAATTGAATATAAATCATTATTTGAAACTTCATGTTGTTTATTAACGATAAAAGTTAAGGAATAAAAATAAAATGTTTTCAATCTTCCAATATTATTTTTATTTTTAATAAAAATGGATGTTAAAAACAGTCTTCTTTTTTGAATAAATACTTATCAATGAATTTGTGAAAAGAAAAGAGCTTTTTTATCAATGAATTTGTGAAAAGAAAAGAAAACTAATGAAATATAATACAATAAAGTGATATGCAAATCACTTTATTGTATTACATTTCATTAGTTTTTATACTTATATTTTATTTGTTTTTATATTTATATTTTATGCCCAAAAAAAGCAACTTTATCTCTTACTACTTCACCCGAGATAACAGCTTTTCCCGTTAACTTCCCAAAATATAAAATTCAAAGACCAAGTTATTTCTCGTAAGCAAAATGTATCCCGGATATCTCAGAAACAGCAAAGCTGGATTTTAATTATGGAAATGCTTGAAACAAAGATGGGATCTTCCTCTCTTCCTTGTTCAAGAAATCCTCCTCCCACTCTTATCTCAAAACGTGCATTTCAGCATTAAAATACTTTAATCAGAATATTTTACTTCCGGGAATACGACAAATAGAAAAGGATCTGAATTCATTCTTTCTTAAGGGAACAACAGGTTGTTCTTCGACTGGCGACTTGTTGCTGCTTCCCCGACTCAGCAGAAAACGTAGAGAGCTGGGGCGGCGTCCATGCGGCGCCCCTGCCTTCATCCACCAGGCGCCGGCGGCGTGCAGGGTTACCTTTTGTTTCGACTACTGCGGACCGAAATATACTGTGATTTACGGCCCTCGGCGAATGGAAAAAGGGGTGAAGAGGGGGAGCTGTGGGTGAAATGGAGGGGTTGAGCAGCGGGTGAGAAAGACTAAATGGAGGATCTCCGTTCTTAGCTATAAACTGAAACACAAATAACCTTGTCAACGGTGTTAAATGATAAGAGACATTTTTATGTGATTTTTAGGGGAATTGAAGGGTTGAAAAGATTTAGAAAGAATCAATAAAATATTTTGTCGAAAAATTCTAGAGTATTTAATTTTAGCTAAAATCAATAAATAAGAAAATTCTACCGACTAATCAAGGTTGACTTTATTTCTAAGGATGAAATATAACATACCTGATGAAAATCAATAACATAAATAAGTATTAAAAAATTTTCTTATAAAAAATTATAATAATCTTGATGACAGGTACAAATCTTATACGTTTCTTTCTTTATTCTATATTACACAACCCAATGCATTCCTAACTATTCAATTGAAAATAATAAAGATTATATTACACAGAGCTTTAAATATTGCATTGCTTCGCTCATTACTTTAAGTAGGTTTTAAATTTTATTGTTTTTCCATTAATTATATTAAATAAATTTTTATTTCAATAACATATTTGACCAAAGTTTGTATTCCTAAAGTTACTCTACACTAACAACCCTATCATAAATTAAAACTAATTGTTTCATAATTGATACACATCTCTAGTTCATTCTTCACTCATAAAGAATTATCAGTTAAGGTAAGATGCTTAAAAATGTTCGCTCTATTTTCATTACATGAAAGATTAACAAAATTATTAATTGAATGTAAATAGTTTGTTTCCCAAAAGGCTTATAACCAAAGTCATTTGTTAAATTTTCGTTAAGGAGTTTTTCAGCAACATATCTATATTGAAATTAACCATAAAACTCTAAATTCGTAATTTCCTTACTATTAGAAATAATAAATAAAATTTACAAATTTTCTTCCAAACAAAAATATAGTAAAATTATGCTTAAAAAGTATTTAAAAATAACGTAAGAATTATATTTCGAAAATATGCCTCGGGAATAATTTTTAGAAAGTACAAGACGACTAACTATTCCATCTCCATTTTCCTTAAAAAATTGTTGAATTTATTTGACAACCTTTTTTATCACATTTAAAATGCATTAAATATCAAAACCCTCAGTAAAAATAATATTAATACCCTCAGTTTAATCTGAATAAAATAACAACAGTTTATTTCTATCTGCTTGCACATTTTTTTCCTCTCTTTGAAAAAAAATAAATGTTACTTAAAAGTAGATGATTATAAGGATGTAAATATATAAAGAGCTTATGCAAATTCATTATTCATACATCTTTAGGTTAATTAAGCAAAACCCTAATACCATATATATATATATAGATTGCATATTTATATTTATCACGTTCAGTCGTAGTTTTATTTTTTTCTCAAATCATGATTAAAATTTGTTAAATCAATGTGTGTTTATGACATAACAAATATTTTCTCTTTGAAAATTACTTTTAAAATGCAATTTTGAATATAATAATATAAATATTTTTCCGAGTTTTATCTTCTTGCATCTTAATTCTCAAAATTAAGTATAAGAGTGTCTGAGTTAATCATTTTAAATATTCATAGTGCCAAGCATAAATTTTAACAATTGTTATAAAAAATCTTTAACAAAAATGAAAATGTTTCCGTTAAAGTAACCATTGCTTTTAAAGTAATGCCAATTTCTTTCAGATTGACAGAAACAATTTTGAAAAACTATTAATAAATATAAAAAATTATGATTTCTCTTTTTAAAATCTGCATTTGAAAGTAATTTTTCAAAAAACTTTAAAAAAACCATGTTCAAAAATATTGTTAAACAAAGAAAAAACTTTAAACATCTTTGTACATCATTTTATAAGATTTCAGGAGACATTCATTACAATGTCCTAAAATTATATTAATGTATTGATCATTTTTCATCCTAATATTGAATATAGCGATATATTAAAAAGCATACATATTTTAAATTCATTGTTATGAAGCAAGATATATTCCAAAATTCAATTACCTCTCTAGGACACACGTACGTATATTCCCTGATTAAACTTTTTTTTAATTCCTTATTATTTTTTTAAAGTAATATTTAAAAAAATATTTTTTACGTATTAAAAATGAAGTTTAAGTAATTAAGTTAATCCTTAATAAAGAAAATGGCATATATATAAATATTTAAAATTTTTTCCTGTGATTAAAAATTTGAATTTTTAATACATCCTAGTAAAAAGGACATTTTCAGTCACTGTAAATAAATGTCATTTTCAGTAAAAATGACATTTTTATTTACAGTGAATAATTCACAAAAAATTTTAAATTTTTCAATACGAGTTATTACACATTCCATAATAATTTTACTGTTTAATACTTTGCATAGCTATTTTAGTAATTTTATTTATGTGATATTAAATTTACAGAGAAATAATAAAAAAATTGATAGTATTAAATAAAATGAAATGACAATTTCTTAAAACTTCGAATTCTGTCTCAATATATTGTATTCACTATTTTAAAACAAGAATAACATTTTCTTAACTTTATTGTTACCAATATATATTGTAACACAAATAACACATATTATATGTTTATTGAAAATTTCGTGAATGTAATTAATAAAGAGGAATTAATTATTAAAGTAAATTATAAAATGTGATAATGAATACACAAAACAGATGAGAAATATTTTTCGTAATAACATTGACCACATTTATTTTTTGTTGGAAATGTTTATGTGTTATATATTCTTCACAGAATTATAAAATTTTTGTATTGTGGTTTTATTTCGGAATACAACTTTTAAAGAGAAAAATGATAAAAAAAAATTTATATTTATACTAAAATTAATGTACTATGGGGCATAATAAAATAAATCCATCATTTAAAATTCTTGATTCAAAGAAAATCGATAAGGTACATCCACATTTTCATTAAAATCTCTTTTATTTTTTTCAAAACGAAAAAAAAAATCTCTTGAAATCAAATTCAGAAATTGAACTGCTTTTTAAATGAGTAAATTAAAATGAAAATCCAGTTTCGACACCGCCATAAATGGACTTACGAGGAATAAAGAGAAAAATAAATACTTGCTTTATCTTTCCCTTTACCAAGGATAAAATACGTGACGTTTGTGATTTCCTGTTTGTTGTTGCACTCTACCTTTCAGTTCCTCTGTTTACAAACAAACAGCATTTTTCCTTTGAAATGTTTAAACTGTAGGGAGAAAGGATAAAAAAAAGGGAAAAAAATTGTGGTTGTACCCCCTTAGGCAAATAAAACTCTTTCGATATCTTAAAAGCGTATAAGAAAAGGTAGGAAAACATCTTATATTCCTAGCTATTTTCAATATGCTGCTTAATTCTATTCTTTCCTAGATTTCTCTACTAAGGTGAAGTTGATAAATATTTGTTGTAAAGAGGAAATGACTTTCTTATTTAAATAAAGAATTTTTAAAAATTTTCTTGGAATAAAATTTAATAATATGTAGATGAATTAATTTTTTTTTAATCGTGTAAATGTATTTTCTAAAGAAAGTTGTTAAAAGATTTTCAAGACTTTCTTTACATTTTAATATAACGCATATTTTATAGATAATTACAATGAAAGTAAATTGTGCTTCTTAACACTTATCAATCATACTATTAACAAATATTTGTAGTATGTAAATGGTGTTTTTAAAATGAATTAAAAACATTAGAATAAACCATTTTTACTTTGTAAATATGCTTTAAAAACATTTATTAAACATCTAGTATTGTTACGTTATGGCAGATTTTTTATCTAATAAGTGTACGTTTTAATAACTAAGAAACGTATCATTACAGAATAATTGTATATTTTGCTCACAAGCAATTAAATAATACATTGAAAAAATTTAAATAATTTTTTTATATATTTTATTTATGATTTATTACGATATTCTTGAAAATTTATAAAGGCTTCAATATATTTTTGGAGATTTTTTTGTTTTATTAATCATAGAAACAGATGAGTGTTTTAACCATCAAGCTACAGCCAAAAGTATTTGTAATGCTTATGCAAAATTAAAATGCTAAATTTACGTTAAAAATATAAATATATCACTAGATAAAAATAAATTTTTAAGACAATTTAAAGATGATTATCCCTTTTATTGATTTTTATTAATATAAAAAGTATATGTTTGAAGAGATAATTAAATATTATCTTTTTGAATTTTAGTTATGTATAACTACTACTCAATACTTTTTTAAATTTTTATATATTCCCAAAATCTTTATTATAAATTTAAAGTATTAAAAAAAATAATGTTTTTGACTCATAAAACTCTTTACTTAATACTCTTTGGGATTAAGATAGACATATTCCTACAAAATTTAAGTAAATAAGGAAAAGAGCCCAACAATTTTAATTTAAAAATTTAATTTAACGTCACAAAAAGTACATTAATATAATACATTCTCTTTCTCGATTAGTTATTTTATATGAAACTGTTTTGCAAGCAGCAATATGTATTGATAGTGGACACTTAATAGTGGAAATGAGATAAACAAACGAAATGTACAATATGGAGAAAAAAATTATTGGGAATATTTTTCTCCATATTCTAAATATTCTTGCATATTAAATTATTAATTAAGTGCTTCATTTATGAATTACTAAAAGTTTTACGAAAATATTTTTAACAAATATTTTGAGAAATATTCGCATCACTTCACGATTCTTATGAATGGTTTTAAGCTTTACTTATATTCTTCTTAAGATAATTTTTGTATTAAACATTAAGAGAGAGTATAGCCACCGCACACACACAAGGATAAATTAAAATTAACATCACTACAAAATCTATTTAGTGATTTCTCATAAACAATTCTTTGATAGAAAAGTCGTTTTAAAAATAATATATCACATTAAGCATCAAATTATTTTATTGAAACAATTTTTTTTAACTTATTAACTTATTATATATATATATATATATATATATATATATATATAATAGCTCTTTTAAAGGTTAGAATTTGCTGTTATCTTTTCTTAGATGATGATATTAAAAAACTGATTGATGCTTTGAATTTATATAAAATGTAATTTAAATAAAAATAACAATCACGCTAAGTATTTACTTCTAAAATTCGGTTTACAAATAAAAAAGTGTGAAATTCAAATTGATGTTAATTAAAGTGGAAATATATGCAACCCGTTCCTGGAAGACAATAGCAGTTATTAAAAGTATCATTATTAATAATTTAAATCCGAATAATCAAAGACATCTGATTAAAACTTTAATAGGCACAAAAAATCCATTTGTCTATTCTCCTTCATTAAATACTCTATAATTAATTTTTTTCATTCTGAAATATTTTTTAAAGATAGACTATTTAAAAATGTAGCTTAGTTAATTTAAAAGTGCTAAAATCTTTTCCAAGTATTTCTATACGTATTTTTTGAGAGATTTATTTATTAATGGGAAAATATTCATGAGAATTCAGAGGATTTGCGTTTTTTACTTTTAAAGTAATTTATAGATTTTATTTAAGACCCATTTAACTATGACTTTATTGAATATATTTTATAAAATACTGTTTCTCTAAGGAAATATAATGTTGTTCGTAAAAAAACCTAATTAGCCCTTAATTATTTTGTTAATATGATATTAGAAATATATCTATTTGCCTAAGATATAACAAATTATGGATGATATATTTTAACAATTGGGATTTATATCCAACCACGAAATTTAGTTAATAGCAAATGCAAATATTTTCCTCATTATTACCATAAATTTATTTGATTTTTTATTTGAATTTTTTTAGCGTGAGAGCATTTATTTTCCCGAGGGATAACTATTCTACTTATAAATAATGCACAGCTTAATTTTTTGATTAGACACCCATAAGTAGCTTATACTCATATGTTTGGATAAAACTTATAAAAGTGTATCTATTGTTTTAATCATCATTTTTCACATAATTTTTTTTTGTTTGTGAAAGAAGACTCCATATCGAATTAATATAATATTTAATAAAACTCACTTTCTTAATCAGATGGATTTTCAATTTTTTCAAAGAATACCATATTTTTTATTAGATATCCATATGAGTTTATCATGAGTATTTGTGTGAAACATATAAAAAGGAATTATTTATTGTTTAAAATGTTATTTTTCACAGAGTAAAATTTATTTTGTTTCCTTCTAAGAATTTATTCAATTTCGTATTTATATCGATATTTATTAACAATGCAAGAGATTTTTAATTTTACAATTACCTCTTAAATGATTCTTAATATGATAAAGAGTTACACGAATTAAACTACTTAATTATTAATTATTAGTCATTATATTTTCTGTTTCTATGAATATTTGCAAGAACTTGTGTTTAATTTCATTTCTTAAGCAATTAAAATACTTTTATTTCTTAATTAAAATAACCATATTCTCATTTTAGAAGCAAATTGGGCATCCATACCCGCAAGAGACTTTTTAATACATAAATATGGAAACATAGTTTTCTCCAGAATTCTTTTTGGGATTATTATCTTTTGTTTTATAATTTTTTTAATAAGTATGGCTATTTTCAAAATTATCTCATTCAATTATCTGAATAATTTATTTTACTTTTTCAGATATTGTATGTATGCAATTATTATAATTGGCCTTTATAATTGGCAATAATTATAATTATAATTGCAAATATTATAATTATTTTAATTGGACAAATATATTTTAATTATACTTATCTCAATTGTTCCTTAACTGTATTTGATGTAAAAATTCAATTTATATATACATACTTTTTATCTTTCTTAAACATATCGAATACACAAGCGGCAATAAATATATTCTATATTTATACTATATGTATATATGTATATAGTGTGCATATTAGACCAATATATAAATATTGACGTACCTAATATGAACAAAACCATTTTTTCACAACGATATATGTATATATATACACTACTGGCCATTAAAATTGCTACACCAGGAAGAAATGCTGATAAAAAAATGATATTTATTGGACAAATATATTATACCAGAAATAACAAGTGATTAAATTTTCAAAAAATTTGGCTGGATAGATCCTGAGAAATCAGTACCGAGAACAACCACCTCTGGCAGTAATAACAGCAGTTATACGCCTCGGCATTGAGTCAAACAGAGATTGGATTGCATGTACAGATAGAGATGCCCATGCAGCTTCAACACGATGCCACAGTTAATTAACCGTAGTGACTGGTATTTGGTGACGAGCCAGTTGCTCGGCAACCATTGACCAGACGTTTTCTATTGGTGAAAGATCTGGAGAACGTGCTGGCCAGGGCAACAGCCGAACATGTTCCGTATCAAGGAAGGTCCGTACAATACCGGCAACATGCGGTCGGGCATTATCCTGCTGAAACGTAGGATTTCGCAGGGCTCGAATAAAGGGTAGAGCCACGGGTCGTAACACACCAGAAATGTAACGTGCACTGTTCAAAGCACCGTCAATGCGAACAAGAGGTGACCGAGACGTGTATCCAATGGCACCCCGTACCATCATGCCAGGTGATGGGCCAGTATGACGATGACGAATGTACGCTGCCAGTGTGCGTTCACCACGATGCCGCCAAACACGGATGCGACCATCATGATGCTGTAAACAGAACCTGGATTCATCTGAAAAGATGACGTCTCGCCATTCCTGCGCCCAGGTTCGTCGTTGATCACACCATTGAAGGCGCTCTTGTCTATGACGCAGCGTCAAGGGAAGCCGCAGCCATGGTCTCCGAGCTGAGAGTCCATGCTGCTGCAAACGTCGTAGAACTCTTCGTGTAGACACTTGTTGTCTTCCAAGCGACCCCGTTTCTTGACTCACGGCTCGTGACGTGGTTGCAATATCCATTACGGCCATGCGGATAATATGCCTGTCCTCTCGGCTGCTAGTGATAAGTGGCCGTTGATATCCTGCATGGCGTTTCGTATTACTGTCCTGAACCCATCGATTCCATATTCTGCTAACAGTCATTGAATCTTGAAAACGCGAGCAGCAATACTGCGATAAGATAAACCGCAATTCCAGTACGCTACAATTCGACCTTTATCAAAGTCAGAAACGTGCTGGTACGCATTTCTCCTTCTTACACGAAGCATCACAGCAACTTTTCACCAGGCAACAACGTTCAAATGCAATTGGTGTATGAGGAACCGGCTGAACAATTTCCTCATTTAAACACAATGTAGATGTGTCTACTGGCACCTGTTTTGTATGAATGCGCTGAAAAGCTAATCATTTGCATATCACAGCACCTTCTTCTTTTCGTATAAATTTCACGTCTGTAGCATGTCGCCTTCTTGGTGTAGAAATTTTAATGGGCAGTAGTGTGTGTATGTATATATATATATATATATATACATATATATATATATATATATATATATATATATATAACTCTCTAAATCTTTACTTGCGTTATTATTGTTGTTAATTGCTACTTGTTGAATGAGTGACTTTTAATAAAGCAAGTAAAGTTTACTTCATTCAAAATTGTCATAGTTAATTATTTTCAAAAAGAAACTAAATTCCTCTTTAGATATCTAAATGCTTCTAAAATTATTTATCAAGAAAATAATTACCTATATTTTAAAATTGTTGCTGAAAGTAATTATGGGTTTATATATGCCACTGTATATATGCTTTAATTCCCTATATTTAGCTTGTTATTGATAATCAGATAATATATACAAGATTTAACATTTTTAAGTTTTGCAGATTTTAGTTTAAATAAAATATCTCAAATGTCTGAAATGTTCATAATCAAGCACATTATAGGAGAAAAAATTTTTCAGGTGTGTATAAACTGAGAATGATCTTAATTGGATGCTAAAGACATGTCTGGAGTTAAAAAAAAATCAAGCAGTAAACAGAAGTTGACCCAAATTCTGTTTGATGAGGAATTGCAGAAAAGCTATGCTATGATTAAGAGCTTTCATCATTAAGTGTTCATACTATTTATGATATTGCTTTCAATGTATATGTTTTTAATGTCATAATTACCTTACGAATTGTTTACTGTCTTTTCATTGATTAATTAAATTATTTCTCCATTGTTTGTTGTATATGTCATCATGTTATATTTTATTTTTAACTCAGAGAAAAAATTAATGCTATTGCCTGCCTGATGTTTAACAGGGCTTAAAACCTCTAAAAGTGTTTTGTAATTTTTTGGTACCAATTTGCAAGCGCAATTTCTTTGTTTTGTTAAATGCCACGATGGTGGCGCCCTCACGGACCTCGTAGAGGTGTGGATCACACTAAGTGTTGGGGAGACGGCACATGTTAACCTTAAGGTACAGTCCGGGGTCTCCCCACACAGTTATGTATGCATGTGATTAAGAGCAAATGCAAACTTAAATTATTACAATCGAAACAACTAAAGACAATGAGAAGCGTTATTCTTAACAGGATAAGCGTTTGCTTATTTTTCATAAATCTAAACGAACTTCTACATTTAAACTAATTAGAAATAATGTGTAAGCGAATAAATAATTCATGTATCAATTTATAACTGTAATCACCACT